>JACDJE010000322.1:732652-868973 GCA_016647715.1 Pavo muticus | reverse complement strand
CGCCGAGACCCGGCCGCGCTCGCCCCATGCGGGCTGCGATGGTGGCGGCTCCCCGCACCCCCGCGCCGCCTCACTCGGCCCGGCTCCCCGCACGGCCGCCGCGGGCTGTGGGAAGCCCGCCCTCCCGGTCCCTCGCCCGGCCGCCTCTTCCGGGGCAGCGCCGCCGCCATCTTTAGTGCGGGCAGCGGCCGGCGGAGGCGGGGCGCCGCCATCTCCGCGCCGGGCGGGCAGCGGCTGTCGGCCCGCCGTGCTCGGGGGCACGCCTCGCCTGTGAGCGGGATAGCACAACGTGCTGGCCGATTGGTTCTGCTGTTAGGAGAAACGTAGGGAGGCAATGACCAAATTATCCCCCTCAGAGGGTGTAAAGTCAAGCTGTCCAAGCGGCGTTGCACAGAGATTGTTACAAGCACCAACACAAAAACCATCAGCCCACGCCTTATTCTGTCAGGCTGCTAGCATTAGGTGCGAGCAGTGCAGCCTTTCTCTGCGTGTCTGAAAGAAAAGTCATCTCTGAAGCGGGTAAAGTCAGCCCATTTGTGAGTTATGGTTATTACTTAGACCAAGTGCCTAGGGCTATATCTATCAGATATCTCGGCTTAAAGGATGTCACGTTCGTGCTAACTTCCAAGAGCCGGTTCTGTCACAGAGCGGTGAGCTGCACACCGCCGTACAACACCCCTCCCACACCGGGACCTCTGTCAGGACAAGGTTTGTTGTGGGTGGAGCGGTTCTCCCGGCTGGCTGATGCCCTCTAGTGCGGGATGCAAGTAATCCATTTCAAACCTAACGCCTGACCTTAGGCCGAGTTTGTTTGTTTTTTTTTAACCTTAATTCAGTCAGCACACAAAGAACAGGAACATGCAATGAGCCATGGCCTCGGTTAGTGGGTTTATGGTTCTGCTCCACGTCCCATTCCATCTGATCACCTCTCCCTCCTCCTGTCTCCAGCCCATGGGCAGGGTGTTTGGACTAGCATCTTCCAGGCAGTCTCTTGCAGCAGACCTATAACATGGGAAACAACCATTACACACAGTGCCCTGTATGGGAATCTACGTAGGTCATAGAGAAGCAAAAATGCAAAGGAGAAGATATTCTAAATTAGCCCATCTCCACCCCTCCTTGTCAGCATACACAATCTCAGCTAAACAACAGCTGCAATGTCTCTTACAGAGGCACATCACCACTGCACAGGCATAAAATCCTCCACTTCTGTGTTTTTACGCTCATCACTGTAGGAAAATAAATGCCTTTTCAGCTGCACGTTTCTCCTATGGAACAGCAAGAGAACAGATCAGCAGGTCAGACATGTTAATTTCTCTCCTGCCAATTGCTTGCATTTTTAATTGATAACACAATGCCATTGTATTGCATTGCGCTGCATACCAACACCATTGAAATGTTCCTGGGGGAGAAAAAAAAAATGAAGCAAAAGCAACCTAGGCAAGTATCCCAACTGTGTGTTTTACTTCCCCCTGCTTGAGGACCCGCTGGTCCCAACAGAAGCACAGCTTCACCTGTGCCAGATGGTAAACTGATTTGCTTCCTCCGTGCACGGGCATTTTTCTTTTTTCGAGGCGCTGCACTTGCAATACCGGAGATTATCGTAAGGCGGCACTGACAACTGCACGACCAGGTGTGATAAGAATGTACTGTTCAAGATGGCACTTAACTTCAGTTTATATTCGCTGCTAATTATAACTTGCAGTCAGTTTCACTGCTCTGATCGCCTTCCCCAGTTGTAGCTTAATGGCTCAAAGTGACCAAAATCACGCCTTGGCCCTTGTAGAAACAGTAGAGGGAGAGCACAGAGGTGCCATGGCAAAGCACCCTGCTGCAGGTGTGTCCTAATTTATCATATTGTTAAGTCTAGAAAAATATCCAAAACTTCGTACTGCTCTTGCAGATTTCTTGCAAATCTTACAGTCTGGATATACACGCTTAGCATTTCTTCTGGTCAGTGTCAGTTCTGCAGAGTACCGAGATCTATCCACATTCAAAGACTAAAGCTCTAAAATCCAGCATATATTTAATCACTTGGGTGCTAAAAAAAACCCAGTAGTTTTTCCAAATGGAAGTTACACAGGTTCTCTATCATTCTCCTGTTAGTTGGTCAGGACTTTTTTTCCTAATGTAAGTCATATCTTTGGATGAGCTTAACCTAAAATTAAACCCATGCCCTCCTCTGGTAGCCAGTGCAGAGAAGATAAATGACTGTTCCTGCTTGCTAAGGGAACTGCATCCTCTACAGACCCGTGGAGGAATAACATAAATCCTGGAAAGACAGAAGTATCACCTGCCTTCCTTGCACGAGGAGTGCTATGTTTCCTAAGCACTGCTGAACTGGAAAAGCTGCTGACTAATGAGAAAATGACTAACACTGCTTCACATCCGCATTGGTTCATGGTACAATCAATGCTTATTAGGGTTAGAGTCTTTCTTAAGGCAACTGAGATTAGAGTTTATTAACTGGAATATATTTTATGTTTTCTGGGCTCTTCTACATAATGAATATGAAAGAACTTCCTACATGTACCATGAGTAGAAGATATCTTGCCCACTACAGCTCTAGTTGCTGTGATACAAGAACATGAAAGGGAATACAGTTAAATGAACAACTTTTCTCCTACAACACACTGGATGCACCACTAGATTCTCCTGATCATAGATGAAAATAGCCAAGAAGGTCAGATGAATGTAGTACAACTTCCTTCAGCCTCCGGAGTATTTTACACTGTTTGAGAGGAAGTCCTGATTATGAAGCTTTACAGGTATCACTGTATTACTGGGTCTGTGGCTTTGCAGGAAGTTAACATATGAAGCTCTGTGCTGTTTGACTTGCAGGATCACTGGCACTTGCTTTTAGTGGTTATTCATCACTCCTTCTGTACTCTTAATGAGTCAAAACCTTTATTTTATGTGTGCTTTTCAGCCACTGTCAATCATCTCATAACTCACAGAATACTGTTGGCCTTCTCAGCTGCAAGTACGCACTGCTGGCTCAGGTTAAGGCTTTCATCTACCAGGACCCGTAAGTCTTTCTCAGCAGGGCTACTCTCAACTAGATCTTCTCCTGGTCTAGATACATACCTGGGATTACCCCAACCAAGTGCAAAGCCTTGCACTTCACGTTGTTGAACCTCATTAGGTTCACATGGGCCCATCTTTCGAGTTTATCAAGGTCTTCTGGTTTGCATCCCTCCTTCTTTTGTATCAACTGCACCACTCAGCTTGGTGTCATCAACAAACTTGCTGAGAATGCACTCAATTTCATCATCTATGTCACTGATAAAGATGTGAAAGAGTACCGGTCCCAAGACAGATCCCTGGGGAACACCACTGATCACTGGCCTCCACCTGGACATAGAGCCATTGACAACAGCCCTCTGGCTTCTACCTTCCACTCAATCCCTTATCCACCAAATAGTTCACCCTTCAAATCCATATGTCTCCAATTTAGAGGTAAAGATGTGGTGGGGGACTATGTCAAAGGCCTTGCACAAATCCAGGTAGATGACATCCGTTGCCTTCCCTTTCTCCACCGATGCTTGTCACTCCATCATAATTCTCTTCTCTATCAATCCTTGTGCATTGTACACTGTGCATCTGCTGTGATGCAGAGTAGCTCAACTGTAACTCAAATGCCCAGCCATAAGCATCAGAGCCACAGATGGCAGCAGTTCATGCTGCCTCAAAGGTTTTCCTCCCCATCCACAGCCCACTTGCATCCTTCACAGTCACATTTGACACCATTTCCAGTTGCACTAAGCATGACTTTGCATTGAGTCATGCTTTGGGCTCTAACATTACATCACCCAGCACAATCCAGACTCAGAAATAGAAATTGGAGCTCAGTTTTACTGGAAGCCAGGAACCCAGGCTAGCATGTAAGGCACCCTCTGAGGATAGAGCAGTGTCCTGGGAGCTCAATGGAGGCCAGGACCGAGATCCTCAGAAACATCACCTGGCTATTTCTCTTTAATGCTTCTGTACAGAGAGAGGCCTGCCACAGCCTGGAGCTCTTTGATCAGAGCAGACAAGTACTGCAGCAAGGTTTCTGGAAGCAGGCAATATTATGCCAGTAAGCCTACTGGGACTGCTGCTTACAACAGTCTGTGACTTGGGTCTTCCCCCACCTCCAACTCTCTGTTTGCTCAAGACACACAAGGGAATGTCTCTCTGCCCTCTTCTCTCCAGTTTGTGAGCAGACGGAGAGCCCAGGATATGCCTCATCACCTGCTGTGGAAGAGTTCAGGCTGTTACAACCCAAAGAGCGGGGGCTGAAGCCCATCGTCTCTATCTGGTCCTTCTGCACCATGGAAGGATTTGCCCTCTGACTTGCCCCAAGTCTGCCCTTCTCACTATCTTAGGTACGGTGTGTACACACCAGAGACAAGGGGAGCACGTGCTGTGGCTGTGGTTCAGGGCTTCCCAGCCTTTCATCCACTTCATGACCACCTTCAGCCTTTTTCTACCCTCCCCTATAGCACAACTTGGCATTCTTGCCTTCTACTGTTCTGCAGCTCCCTGTGAGGACTCCTGTGCTCTATGTTTCTCAATCCTCTGAAAAGACAATGTGTTTTTCTTTCAATAAACAGAACAGCTGCTGAATTAGTTCAGTTCTTCAGTCACTAGCCCCTTATCCTAGAAGCCTTTTTGTGCTTTTCTTCACTCCCACACATTTTTTTCCTGCATGGTTTCTATGGCAACCTGCGTACCTCTCCATCTGCTGCAGATCCCCGTTACCATGTTTTCTTTCTTGTCATCCCTGCCAAATGACATTTCCAGGTGTATCATGATAACAAGATTAGGTTGGAAACCAAGCCAAAGCACTCAGTAGTTTTGGTAGTCAAACCTGTCATATGTAATCCCACTGCTCCATTGCCATATATGCTCTACCTATGGGAGCTCTTTTCAATACCAGGTGTCCTACTTGTATCAGCACGCTCTAATCAATTCTGCAGCCACTTCATAATATCCGGATTACATCCTTCCTTCTCATTGCAGCCTCTGCTGCCTACAGAGTAGGTATATTTGGATTCTGGAAAGTCTGTGTAGCTCTGTTGCCTGAGGACTGCTTTGAAGACAATTACCAATAAGCTGCCAGGGCCGTTTTTCTTCCAGCAAATGCATTTTTCATTTCTGCTGTAGCTGTGTAATATTTTACTTCTCCTGAAAACCTTCTCCATTAGATTACAGAAAGCCCTACACATTAGAGACTGCATACAATTGACCTTCCTGTCCATTCTGCTTGAATGATGAAAACTGCTTGGAATCTGCTTAGATTCCTATAGGCCTAAAATCCAACTTCATTTTCTGCTAAGTACTTTTGAGAAACTTACTTAAGTGTGGAAAAAAAAATACATTCCTGCTGTGTAATCCAATCAAAGCCTGCAGCAGAGAACTCAACTGAATAAAATGAATGGAGCAAAACCTTCACTGTTGATTTGTTTCCTAGATCCCATGAGCTGGTAAAGTCAGACAGCAAGAAATCCACGTGGAAGCAGTAAAGCTGTAAGTAATTTGGACTGTGAGCTCTTACAGACAGAAATTGACATTATTTGTCTGTATCCAGCATCCTTTAGGAGCTGTGTTGAGATATTAGATGCGGCCTCAGTATAAATGTCTGCTATTTAATACCTACAATTAACAGTAATTATGCACGCAGTAAACTAGTGTTTCTACATACATTTCTGCAAAACTCCAATTTAGAGTGTAATCCAGGGAAAACTTGTGCAAAAAAAATCCACTGGAAATCACATAGGCCTGCATTATATGAGTAATGCTGATGCTAATGCTGTCCATCATTTGAAGGCGTGGGTCAGATATGATGCTGGCAGTTTAGGTAGAGGCAGAATTTTAGCTACGGCTCTATGTGCTTACGAAGGATGTGAACTGCAATGCAGATAGTGCAGGACATCTCTGAAATACACAGAAAGCATAAGGAAAAGGGGAAAAAAACAATATGCAGAGAAAGATATCCTTCAAACATCAACAGTTAAAGGTGTAGCAGCAGAACTGCTCAAAATCAAAACAAACCAGACCATGCACAGGGATGGAAATCATGATGAAAAGAGTTTTATCTGCATCTTTACATAGAAAACAAAAGAAAGGATCACCAGCAATGGCAGTAGGGTAGATAGCTAGAAGCTAAAGCAATGTGTTGTTTCAGTTTCCATAAAGAAAATTATGCAATCCTGGAGGGCAGAGGCAACACACTTAATGGGCTTAAGGGCATGGATATGGAAATGACCACACGCAATACAGCTGCAGAACTTGAAAGCTCTTCACCCTTCAGTTCTGAAGACTGAATAATCTCCATCACCAAAATCTGTAGGCTGGTCAGCACAAAATCTATTGGCTTTTTAGCACACAGGCCAGAGAGCAAATGAGTAACAAACAGCACAGAGGGAAGCAGGAAAAGGGTTAAAGTGCAAGATAGGCATGTTACTTGTAGATGAACCCAGTTATCTTTCTTTGATAAGATAACTGCATTTGTGGACAAAGGAAAACTAGTAAAATCTTATCAACCTGGACTTTGGCAAAGTATTTGATTTGGTATTACTAGAAAATGTATTAGTTAAACTCAAGAAGATGAGGATTAATGTAAACATGATAAAATGCTGAAGGAGTCTGGGACAGAGGTAAAAACTGCTGACAGTGCTGACCGCAAAGTACGGGCCTGGAGGAATCCGTCTCAATAAAGTCATTAAGTCAGTTTGGAGCAAAAAATGACAAGCAGGATAATGAAATCTGCTAACAAGAAACCTGGGAGGTGTTTTCAATACAGAGGAAGCCTTACAGGAAGAATGACATGGTTGTTATGCCCTGGTAACAGGCATGGGATGAAATGTAAACATATAAAACGCAAGGACATGCACCGATTGACTAACTACATTTCTGCTGTAAATTGAAATTCATTAGCTATGAACAACAGAAGAGGAAAAGCCACATGCCTGATATAATCATTAAAGAGGTAAATGCAATCTTATGTGTAGCTAAGCAAGTATTTCCGGGAACAATCATTAAATGTGGACAAGGCCCTGGGTAAAATTCCACTGAGATCTTAGGGCATCGCTCAGGTTATCAGCATTTAGCAAGTCTGAATTCATGCTGCAGCGGGTACAGAGAAGCAGCGTCCAGCTAATCTGAGAAATAGCAAAGAGGAGATAAGAGAGCATGAGCTTGGCAGAACAAGTGCTGGGAAGGGATCTTCTCTTCCCTGGAAATACATTTGGGACAGGAGGTGGGCAGAGAGGGAGACGCCTCAATATGCAGTGCCCTCTAACTTGCTCTCAGTTTCCCCCCCTCCCCCACAGAGCAGCCAGCCCTCTATCTCCTGCCTGGCACCTGCAAAGTTTGGCATTTATCAGTTGCATTTTTATGGATGTCCAAAGCCCACCTTGTTCCCATGGAGAAAAACACACCTGGCTTAAAGGTTAAGAAAGCCTCTTGGCTGCCCTAGTTTTGCAGCAGTGACAATGAGCCCTTTTGTTTGTTTGCAGCAGCTGTTTGGCTGATCAAAACCAGTTGGCTTTGTAAACCTAGGCTGTTGACATGTGCAGAACCTGTTAGGCACTGAAGCAGATCAGGTGAGCATGGGTGGGGAGGCCTTGAGAGGGTTGTCCTTATCCTCCCTGCTAACCAGACCCAGCTTTTATGTCTGCATGTTCTAATGACTCACACCTGAGCTAGTTCTCCTGTGCTTATGTGAAGAACAAACATAGTGACTTTGTTGGAGAGAACAGGTTCTTCTCCTTGCCTGATAAAACTAGAGTCATCAGTATCCACTGCTGCTATATGTGGCTCCAGGGCTTTCAAATCCAAGAAAGGATATGTTTCTCCTGGCTATTCCGTGTCCTCACTCAAAAATGCCACTGAGACAGCCCAGGCACCTGAACCTGCCACGTAAAGCAGCCTACAATAGCTATGTGGCTGCACTCCTCCCCCTCTCCACAGAGCAGTGATTGCATAAACCCAGAGGACAGCTCAACAACGGCACCAGCTCTCCAATTAGTGTCACGGAGTACAAGCAAATGTGTGCATGCCCAGCCTCAGGCTGCTGCTCCCCATGGGTGCTGCCACATCCAACTGCCTGCTCACCCTCTGCCAACCTCACCCCTGCCACCTTTTGTGCACCAATCAAACTGTAAGTGCAAGGTCAGAGTGGAGGCTACAGGCACAGGACCCGTTTGTAATTAAAAGTTTTCACTTTAATTTAGATGAAACTATTGCTGTTTGCAATACTCAAGAATTCTGTCCACTAGGAGCACCTTAAGGGAAGGGTTCCTTCAGCAAGAAAGGTAGTGATAAGACAAGGAAGGGGTAATGGCTGGGTAGATTCAGGTTAGATGCTGGGAGGAAATTCTTCATGATGAGAATGCTGAGGCACTGGCTGCCCAGAGAAGTTATGGATGCCCCTTCCATGGTGGTGTTCAAGCGCATGCTGGATGTGATCAGGTGGGGGTTGTTTCTTGCCCATGGCAGGGGGATGGAACTGGATAACCTTTACGGTCCCTTTCAGCCCAAACCTTTCTATGGTTACCTCATCATTGCATGAATTAGATCCAGAAGCCAATGCTTTGGGGAGCATTTCCTCACATCAGGGCCCGAGGAGTCAGTAGGACTGAGCAGCTGAGAAGTCTCAGGTGGCAGGAGAGATGGCAGCTCCTTCATAGTAAAAGAGAGAATAAAGCTAAGAGGCCCAGAGGAGCTACACAGGCAAGGAAAGCACAAACCATGGTGAACAAGCCTAGAGTGCATGAAATGCCCCTAGAACCAGAGCCAGTGCTTGCATGCCTTGGCTGTACTCAAACTGTACACCTGTACATCAAGCTCCCAGCTTTACCTTCATCTTCAGAAGGCTGTTTTTCACATATTTCCTGGCATTTTATGTGAGCTCATGACAAAGCTGAGCTGATGAAGCTGACAGCACGTGGGCTGAGCATACACCTACCTCCAAAACTATCCCCACCCTTCTCAAAAGCGCTGGCAGCTGTCCTCAGTCCATGAGTCACTGTGTCAGTCTGCTTGTCATGGAGCCAGGTGTTTCTGAGCCGGGCCCTGGGCAAGGACAGCACCTGCAGGCTGAGCCTCAGGGCCCAGCAGAAGAGAGCTGGTGGGATGTGGGCAGGGGGGAACACAGGCACAGAGAGGGCAGGGAAGCAGCTCCGTAGCACAAAAGTGTGAGAGAAGGCTGCTCTGATGAGAAGATGTGGAGGGCTGAGAGGTGACATATGGCAATTGGCAGGGAGTCATAGATGTCAGACCATATAGGGGAAAAGAAAGACACTGCTTTGTCCTGTCTTGCTTCCACTGACATAAGAAGCTGTGATACAATCCATCGTTCCAGATTATCAGTTGAATACGGCTCTTGCAATGCACTCATCCCTTTTCCCTGGTGTTGGAGAGACAGACCCCCATCCGTGGGATGACCCTAACCCGTGTCCATCTGGCTGGCAGGACAGGTGGCACGCAGAGTCAGCCCCGCAGACCCCCGCTGTCACCTCACCCCCTCCGCCCCCCCCTCTGCCCGAGGTGAAGCTCGATCCGTTTCCAGCCCCGAGAGGGACCCCGCCGGGCCGGGCACAGGGCGCATCCCCGCGCTGGTGCCGCCTCCCCGGGGGCAGGACCGATTCGGGGCCGCGGGCCCTCGCAGCCTGACGCCCGTTTCTCCCGCAGGCGCCGGGGGCCGGGCCGGAGGCGGTGCTGGTAGCCTGGCCGAGCACAGCAGCATGTCGCCGCTCCGCGTCTGCATCGTGGGTTCGGGAAACTGGTGAGTGAAGGGAACCCCTTTCCTTCCTTCCTTCCTTCCTTCTCCCATTTTCTCCTTTATTTTTTTTCTCACTACCTATCCCTCCGCCTCCTTTAGGCGCATCACGGGATGCCGGGGGCCCGCATAGCGCCGTGCCGGGCTCCCCTGGCCAGCAGCGGGACCGGGGTCCGCAACAGGTCCCGGCGGGGGTCGGGCGGCGGGGTGCGGGTCTCCATGGTGCTGAAAGCGGCAGCGCTCACCGCGCCGCTCCGCCGCCCCCGGCCGGGGCTTGTCCCGCGTTAACGCTCCGGGCACCGACTGGCTGCACCGGTCTGGCATCCCTGCTCTGTTAAAATAATAACCTAGAGGGAAGAGGAAATTCTGCAAGCAGCTGCAGAAGCAAGCTGCTCTTAGCTTCGGGCTGGGGGTCTCTTTGTATTATAACCCAATCGGGAATTGTCAGACTGCTCGCATGTAGCAAATGCAAACAGAAGAAAGGGAGGCAGAAGCCGATGAGAGTTAGAAAAACATAAGGCTTCCACTTAAGTGCATGAACTTAAACATTGAAAGCCTGGCACCAGGACAGCGAGATCCCGGGGAGAATGAGAGCTGAGCCAGTAGTTGTGTTTGTTTGTGGCAGAGTCCGTGCTGTTCAAATATCAGCCTAAAGTAGTTAGCAGAGCATATTCCTTTGAAAGAACCAGGACTTGGGGTTCGTTTAACAGCACAATGTACTGGCACTCTTCACTTCCATCGTCTTTGGCATGCAGTTTTGCATCTCTTCTCAGTAAGAGTGGTGATGCAGTGGCACAGCTGCCCAGGGAGATGGCAGAGTCACCTCCCTGGAGGTGTTCAAGAATCACAGAGAAGTGGCACTGAGGGACTTGGTTAGTGGGCATGGTGGGGATAGGTTGGGTTTGGACTGGATTATATTAGTGGTATTTTCCAAACTTAATGATTTTATATGCAGATATAGCCTTGTCAAAGCATTGTGCTCAAGTCCCCAGCTTATCCTTGCCCCTGCTTATAAGAATGTATCTGCTCCCGCTCAGTCCTTTTTGCCTGGACGAAAGCACTGCTTGCGAAAGCTCCTTGGCGCTGACAGCCTCCACTGAAGTCAGGAATCCCTGTCTCAATGGACTTTGCATCTTACTTACAGTTTGTATAACCTAAGCTCAAACAAAATGAACAACGTGTATGTGCGTGTGCTTGGGATTAGCAAACAGGTAGTTCTTTGGATTGTTTTTGTGCAAGAAGGGCAAGTTTCTTAGGAATTTTACATACCTGACAGCTAACCAGAAGCAAATACCAAAAAAACTCAATAGGAGAGGGAGTGGCTGCTTGTGATCTGCTGAGAGCACAGCATAGTTATAGCACTGCTCTTCACCTTCCTGCCGTGCAAAACCAGCCCACTGCTTCTTGATTGCCCACACACAGCGTGTTTACAGACCACGGGTTCTTGTGCATGACATCTCTAATGCATGGTTTTTGACATGCAGCCATACCACTAGGTCTTCTCCAGGAGCTCACCACCATGCAGCTGGCTCGCTGCTGCATCTCTTTCTCTGGTCCCGATGGATACAGCCCTCCCCGTCATTTCTGCAATAGCATTTCCTCAAATGCCACTGTTACCGTGTCATTCTAGCACTTGAATCCCTCCCCTGCCACACTCTTCTTCCTCACCTTAAACACAGACATCCAAGCCCGCACGAGCTGCTTATTTTGCTTCCAAGACTCTCAAGAGCCATGGCCAGACGTCTGGCGTTGATCAGCCAACAATTGCTCTCTTGCTACATCCTCAAGCATGCATCTCATGCCACTTCCCAGGCTGTTCCTTCACCATAAAACATTCTCAAAAGCCAGTTAGTTGTTCTCCTTCAGACTGTACTATAGAGAGCTGATTTTCACAATGTGTACAGACTTGCAAAGAGCTGATACAAAGATACTGAGAACCCAGACCCCTGGATGGCTCAGTGCAGTCTGCTTGTCCTGTCTGCGTTCATCTCTTGCTTCCTATCATACGGATAGACTGTAAAGTCTTTGTGAAGGAGACAAATGTTTTCTCTAGTGTTTGAATCACACCTGCTCGTGGCCTCTCTGACAGTACAGGTAATCTCAGCACAACACAGAAGCATGTTTTCCTTTGGCAAACACCATCTCCTTCCATTCCTCCTGAATATTTGGGTGACAGTTCAGACAACTGCGCTCTTTCCTGCAGCCCAGAAACGTGGCTGGCACGTGATGCAGCGTGTCGCAACAGCTATGTCAGCTGCAGAAGTTCAGCAGCTCACGCTGGCTTACTAAGTCAACACTGTCAGGAGAATCAGGGCTGATGTGGTTAAGTAAAGCAAAGGCTACACCACATCTAGTAGCTGTCAGCCAGGCACAGGAAGGGTTCTGTTTATGTTAGCCGTTGTTCAGTTATCTGTTTATTAGAAGTACAGGTTTATTTCATTATGTGACCCTTTGTCTGCCGACCTTATTATATCCATTTGGACTCTCCCCAGTGAAAGAGCTGGCTTTAACTAGGCACGTGTCTTTACCATGCACAGACAGCCAGGCTTTTTACAGAGGTGTACAGAAGGAAGATGATTCAATGGTCATAAATTAGGCTGGGGAGGCTTCATCTGGATATTTAGAGTTTAAGAAAAAAAAGCTATGAGAATGCTAAAGCACTGGGACAGGTTACCCAGAGAGGAGGGAAGGTGGTCCCTGAAGAGTTTTTAAGACTCAGCTGAACAAACCCAAGCGATCTGATCCCAACTAAGGCCTGTTCTTGCTTTGGAGGCTTCTCAGGGTTCATTCCAACCTGACAGTCAAAAGGTTTCATGGAGCCCTTTCAGCTCTAATTTTCACCAGTTCCAATGCATTTTCACATTTGCATACGTGATAGAACGGGTCTTATTTAAATTACACTTAATGAAAAAGTTTTCCTATTTACTGATAAAAAGATCTCCAGATAAGTGACAGCTTTATTTCTTAGCAATATGTAAATCCCTTCCAACACGACTTAACATAACTGGGGAAGAGGACTGACTGGCATTTTCACTCACTTGAAAAGAATAATCTAAGTGGAGTTCTCAGTCATCTATGAATCTTCACTGAATAGTTTCGGAGAGAAAAAATAGCGTGGCAAAGTCTTTAGCATGCAAGTGTCCTTGGTTTTGTTTGCACAAGCAGACCTTCCCTGCCAAGCCTGTGTAGTCTACTGAACGCTGGCGTCACAGACAAAGCAATTCTTTCCCACTCCAATTAGTGGGGACTGTGAGTTTTCGATGGCCCAATTAAAACAGCGCGCCGCTTTTTGAACTGCATTGTTCCACAGCGACTTCCCCTAATGGCTACTCAGTGCCTTTAAACATTAAGCCTTGTCTCCTCCAAATTCCTGTTTCCCTTAAGAGAAACCAAACAAAAATACTGTGGTTTATGAAGGCACCTTTACACGTGAGATGTCTTCAGCTCAGTGCTTATGTGTAAAAGTAACTTTTCTTACTGATACACATTTATGGTACTGAGCCACAAGTCGGCCTCAGCTCAGGCCTTGGTTGTGCTCTCTGTTGGAGGGCAGGGGAAGAGGACCAGGACACAAGACACCTTACAGATAACAGGAACATAATATGAACATACTAGCTCTCTTGAAATAAAGGTTTACCCCAAATTACCTCACATTTACAGAGAGCCAAAACAAAACAAATGACATTTTTTGTTGGTTTGGTTTTTGTTGATTTGTTTTGAAAGAAAGCATGATGGCTGCTCAGGATATAGTATGCAGCCAACACTCTGGCTAAGTGATACCTTATCTCAGTGGGATTTCTTTGTGGTTAAAGATTAAGACAAAGCCCTTCTTCTTTATTACCTATTGAGCAATTAGCCTTGTGCAAAGCTTCCACATCAGAAATAGAGTTGAGCTAAGGGCAGTCAGTTACCACATGGCTTCCCTTTGAACCGCTCACAGCGCAGACCTCACTGGACTTTGACTGGGATGGACTTTATCAGCTACAGAAAACTGAACATAGCTGAATCCTGCTCACCCTCCTTATTGTGCACGTGTTCCAAGTAGGTCAGAGGATAAGAATGCCATAACTTGGAGCCCCTGTCAGTTGTGTTAGATACTCCAGATCCCGTTATAGTGATCATTAGAACCACACCTAAAGAGAAACCATCAGGTTCAAGTTTGTTTTGTTGTAACTCCTTAGCATTTATCTCTTACATAAAACCCTTTTTGCAGCTGTTTGGTTATTGGTAGGGAGCTGGCATATATCTGTTAGATGCAGTGCACACAGGCTGTCATAGCAGGATCACCTGGGGGTACTGTGCTACCTGCATTGCTTTACATTTGTTGGATTTTATATTAAAAAAATAAGCTGAGGAACAATAGATATTCAATTAGTCCCAAATAGTGCATTTTTAGCATTGCTGATGGCACATCCCACTTCCACTCTGCATTCTTTCATATGACTTCAGATTCCTTATTACATCTAGTTCTAATTGCTGTGATTTTAAACTGAGTTTTTTGCTTTTATATAGAGTAGTGGATAAAGCTTTCTGATAAACTCAGTAAGCATGTGAACAGCTTTATAGCACAGGACTTTTATGAGATATTATGTTGAAAGTAATTTGTGTTTCCAATTGGCAATTGATTTATTTTTTTTAAAAGGGGATCAGCCATAGCAAGAATCTTTGGCAAAAATGTCCAGAAGTCCAACAGATTTGATTCTACTGTCAAGATGTGGGTATTTGAAGAGATCATCAATGGAAGAAAACTCTCAGAAATAATCAACCAAGAACACGAAAACGTGAAGTATCTCCCTGGATACAAGATGCCCAAAAATGTGGTAAGTTGAAATAAAAAGTCACTTTTTCTA
Source organism: Pavo muticus (assembly GCA_016647715.1). Classification (NCBI taxonomy): domain Eukaryota; kingdom Metazoa; phylum Chordata; class Aves; order Galliformes; family Phasianidae; genus Pavo; species Pavo muticus. The sequence goes on along the minus strand of JACDJE010000322.1, from coordinate 854,357 downwards.
TTTACATATATAAGGAAGGCAACACTGCTTCATTCTGGTTTGCCACCTAACTCACTCCAGTATTACAAGTATGAAATATAACCCACTTCTGTGACCTCTGCTTGTCTCCTGTCACACAACTTCCAGCACCCCGCTGTGCTGTGTACAGGTACGTAATGTGCCATCCTCCTCTCCAGCACCAGTCAGCATCCCTCCGCCTGCTATTCCTAGAGCTATGTCTACACAGAGCAGAGAGATTTCAAACCCACAGCATCTTCTGGATAAAAAGGGAAAGCTGCTGCTCTCCCTTCTTCTAAAAAAGGAAATCAACAGCATGACTAACAGCCGTGGCTTACAAGGAGATGAGCAGGGAGCTATTGCTTCTTGGCAAGGATAGCAGCGCATTACTGTAATTAATAATGCTACAAATTCTACCTAAATATAAGGTATGTAATTTTTGTATACATTTGAAATACCAAATTATACCTCGCTACATAATCAGCCTAGATAATTCAATGCTACTGAAGCAAAGTGAGGCTTTCAGGCTGTTTGAGATTTTGCCGAATGTCAGTGCTTTGTGAATTAAAGAAAGTAGCACTGCATTGCTAGAACAGCTTAGAACAGCCGTAGTTGTAAAGGGAAGTTAAGATGCTGCACGTGGTGGGTCTCCATGCCTGGAGAGTGGTTATATTCAGTACTATGTTTCACAGTACTATGTGCTGGGATTGCATTTTTGCACTCCCATGGTTTGAACTTGGCACACAGTTCTCCTGGGTTCAGATTGAATTGCCATTGTTATTTTCACAGTCCTGGAACAGATCAACATGCTTGTTTTCATCATCTGAGAGCAGCCTCAACCCATCTCTAGCAAAGTCTCTGAGATCTCTACAGCATAGATCAGCTGGCTGCACTGGAGGAAGGGCCCCTCACGTCTTCATCTCCAACTGAAAAATCATTTTTACCTCTCATTTTTTTCTCCACATTTTGGAGAGACAGAAACTCTGTACGGTCCTGGTGATGCAACCCCTCTGTCCTGCTCTCACGTGGCTGCTTTCCTTTCAAGCAGCCTTTCTGGTAGCAATCCTGATTCCTCAGTGAGGAGCCCCACTTGCTCAAAGGTTGCATGCTGTAAGGCTGTGTCTCAGGGCAATATTTTCTCTGATTGCAAGAGCAGACTTAAATTCACCTCCTGTTTCCTCTGTAATCTGGCTTTGATTGTTGTTCTAAGTAACACTAGTATTTAGAGGAAGGTACAGCTTACTGGTTATTAAGCGCATTGCCTCAATGGTATTACTTTGCAAGGTGTGAGAATTCTCACCTGGTGCCAGGGGGCTCATTTTCCTTGTTACACTTGTCCCAGGTGGCTGTACCAGACGTGGCTGAAGCAGTGAGAGGGACAGACATCTTAGTGTTTGTCCTACCACATCAGTTCATCGGACGAGTCTGTGAGCAGATGGCAGGTCACATAAAGCCTGGAGCATTTGGGATTTCACTCATCAAGGTAGGCTGCCATCTCTGTAAGAATCAACCTGTAAGGAGTAAATATGTTCAACCAAAGGATAGGCCCTCAGCTGCATGCTCTGCATAGAGTGGGCATTTATTTCTGCAAAAGTTGAAACTCACAAAGGCTCCAGTAGTCCCTCTGCTGTTCATGTGACCAGAGAGCGGAGAGGATTGGGCAACCCCACTGGGCCAAGTAACCATCCTTATCAGCCATCTTTAGCCTGGATTAGTTCCCACTCGGACCAGCACAGAGGTGAAAATGCACAGAGAGGGCTGCGTGAGCTGGTGCTGCTGCCAGGAAAAATATTCTAACCTCAGCTTCTGTTAACTCTTAACTAGAGAGAGCACAGGGTCTACACGCCTGTCCTGAGTGCAAAGACGTTTGTGGAAATGCTGCACAGGAATATTATTAACTTCGCAGAAGTGGAGCATTTCCCATTTGTAATGAAAAGGGTAATCGCTTTTTAAAGGCTGGAGCTGTCAGATTATCATTACCTTAAGGGGAATAATATTTTAAGAGAGTCTCAAACTAAAAGTTTAAGGCAAAATATAGCAATGTAGTCCGCCACTTCTATTGATTGTGTTAAAATCCAATTTAAAACTGAAATATCAGAAATTTAATTCAAGTTCTCAGACTGTAATATCAGATCTTTCCTTTCTGATTTTCCCCTATCAAAATTATCTTGCAAGCAGCAGCACATAGAGGAGGGGATGGTGAGGAGAGGGTGGTGAGGAGAGGAAGGACGTTGCTGAAAATTTACTCCTTTCTTCAGCTTCAGAAAAACTATGACAGCTCAGCACACTCCTTATACCAATGAAGCATTAAGGTTAATACTTCAGATCTTGCTAAAGAAGCCACCGCTTGTAAGCTCATCTTAAAAGTATGGCTCTGCACCACAAGAGTTTAACACAAAGGAAAAATGTGGTACAGAAGGACACCTCAGGGCAGCAGCACTGCATGTGAGCCCTGCTGCAGGGTTAACTTTATTACACCTTCTCCCTGAACTTGCCTTGAATTTGTGCTTAAAAGTACGGATACAGAGCATCTGCACTAATGGCTAATGCTACAAGACCCAAAACCTTCCAAGTACAGCCAGGCAGACCTGCAGGCAATAGGACACCTGCTTTAACAGCACTGCTGCTGCTGTCATTTTCCTGTACTTAGCTTTTGCTGTTGTCTTTCATTCAGGGGATTGACGAGGGTCCTGAAGGCCTGAAGCTCATATCCGACCTCATTCGAGAGAAGCTGAAAATAGAAATCAGCGTGCTCATGGGGGCCAACATAGCCAAAGAAGTGGCTGATGAGAAGTTCTGTGAAACCACCATTGGTAACTATTGCAAAGGGCAAATTCGATCTCCTGTCTGTGGCTTACCCTCACTTATGGCTGGGAAACAGGACAGCGTCTGCAAGCAGCAGTGGGAGGCAGCCTGCAATGAGATGTGTTGAGGTTCTGCATGATGCCATATGTGCAGTGTGTGCTGAACTCATTCAGGGGGGCAGCTCCCTTTCCAGGGAGATTGGTGCTGGCGGGATCAGATCCCAAATGACAGCAGGTTCCAGTACAGAGGGCTGTGAGCTAAATTTCACCCATTAAAAAATTACAGCATAACCCTATTCCTATAGGAGTTACCAAAAGCTACCTGTCTGTAAAGCCCAGTGCTGAGTACTGAGGCAGTCGATACACTGTGCAGTTTGTCTAGGAAAGTGTAATCAGAAGCTCACACCCCCTGAGGTGTATTTCTCCATCTTTGTATTTCTCTGTTCAATAAGAGCAGCAGTAACACTCTGTTCTTCCCTCCCTATAACTGGGTCTCACCTGACCTCGAGAGTTCACCCAGCAGCTTTTAAAATCCATTGATTTTTGAAGTCAGCAGAAATTGGTTTCATTCTTCAATAGCTGGTGGAGATCAAAGAAAAAAAAATTATTGCAATACTGTTCTGCTGCTGTGCAAAGGTTACAGCAATATGAAAACCAAACCAGCTGGGCATTTGTTGCTGGAAGAGAAACATGAACAGAATGTGACAGGATCAGGAGAGTTAGGCAGTATTCATTTACTTGGGGGCAGTTTAATTTCTGCTGGCCCAGCTTTAAGCCATGACAGGAGGACAACTGTGCAGGGAGGCTCGCTTGCCCCTTGCTTTTGGGACCTCAAAGTGTTTCTCCTTATGGAAAGCCACAAAGCCCATTAGTAAGCAAAGCCAAGTACGCTTACACTGGCTTCCAGCAGCAGAAGCAAGCGTCTTCTTCAGGTTTCATTTCATTGTGCATAGTGCTGTGCCCCTGAAACATCACAAATGCTCTAACTTTCATCCTTCCTTCCCACAGGGTGCAAAAACGACAAACAAGGGCAGATCTTTAAGGAATTACTGCAGACTCCCAACTTCAGGATTACCGTGGTGCCTGACTCTGATACAGTGGAGATCTGTGGAGCCTTAAAAGTTAGTGACTTCAAACCTATTTTCTTTTTTATCAGGACTAAATTCTTACCCCTGCCTGTGCCTCTGTAAGCCGCGTGGTCTAACATTAGTCCTGCTGCCTTATGATTGAGTGGGCATGGACAAAACATGTAACATTTCCCGTGTCAGCTTTCCAATATGAAAAAAAAAGAGAGAGAAAATTTGCTTAAAGATGTAACAGCGGGCAAAGCATTTCAAAATAGCTGGATTTTTGTATTTATTTTTAACAGAGGCACCTCTGTTTCTGAGGGAAGAATTTAGTCCACTGTATTTTCTTGTTCATATGTTGCAAGTACGTGGAACAAAGACTCCTTCTACATACAATAACTCCAACTAATAGCTTACTTCCATATTTCAAGTAGCGACCCACTAGAAAGCAGTATCAGAAGCACCTTTCTGAGGTGGAAGCACATCTGGACGGTGTGCAGCCATGCCCACGCAGAGATCCCAGGCAGGGTCAGAAGAAATACCACAGTCATCAAGTTTACATGGCAGGGGCACCTGAGTGACATTTGGGCTTTGTTTTTAAATGTGCCAAAATTGAACTCAGGCTACAACCATTTGTAGTTTCTCTACAATCAGTCATTTGTATCTGAACAATTCATCTTTCCATTTACTGACTGGTGAAGACTTGGTTTTGCTTAACCTAGATATGAGTAAGGTATTTACAAACATCCAAAGATTTTGCCTCCAGCTGTAGGCTGGAGTTCATTCAGTTGTGAGGGAAATTTCTGCTCCCCTTGAAATCATTGTTTGTTTCAGCAAAGGCAATGCCAAAGCAAAATCATGGCATTTCTAGTAACATATAACTCAAATACCACAAACTATGCTTCTGTAGGGTGTCCCGCTCCAATTTACAGGAGGGAGATGAGGTTCTTTTAGTGTTTGTATACCCGACGTGAGATTAAGAAACAACAGTTCAAATGTTGGTCCAACCAGTTTGTTACAAATCTTAGTCAGGGAGATGGGAAAGAGGAGGACGGACACTATTATGAATTAGGGTGATGGGGAAGGGAAGGCGGGCGATAGGAAAGATAGGAAATAGAAGCAAGGAGTCTTTATAGGAAGCAAGAGGGAGATAGTCACCACCAAGGGTCTAGCGAGGTTCGTAGCTCAGTCACTGATCTTCAGTAGTGGGGGGTCGTCGGGCGTTGTTGTTCCGTTGACGACGATGATGACTTTTGGATGGTTGTACAAACTTATTTATAAGTCCAAAGTGGTTGAGTCAGCTCTCCTTGGAGTGGCAGCTCCTGGCTCTGGGATCTCCGATAAGAGGGAGCAGAGATGCCCATCTGCATCCTGTTTTCACAGGACACGATGGTATCATTCCCCAATTTTCCCATACCAAGCTGGAGCTATTTAGTCACAGGCCAGATCTTCCACCAGTGACCACTCCTGAGCACTCTCTTCCGGAGGCAAACAGCTCTGGAGGAAGGTGTCCACAAAGAGATGTTCACACAGTAGCACCCATCACTTGCCTTCTCAATAAATCAGTTAGGGTCTTACCACAAGAAACACCTCAGGAAGCAAGCTTTGAGACAGGTAGCAAAGAAGGATTCTCACAGTAGGGACAGCAAATTAAAAGGTGGGGAGAGGGACATGCAGGACAAGGTGAGGAACCGGGAAGATTTTTAGGATCCCAAGACATTTATTTAGAGCTGTAGGAAAGGCCAATTCTACTGCCCATCCTTGCAAGAAAAAACAAGGTTTGGTCTATTGCAGTGTCAGTATATAGAACCAGTAAACTACAGACTCACGAAGAAGAGCTAGAGGGCATGTCTTCATTCAGGTTATTTTAAACAGTTCACACAGAAATGAGCCCCAGCTTGGAACTAGCAGAAAAAAAATACTAATTGCACGATGCTACATGATTGCAATACTGCAATATTAAACAAGCTGCTCTGAGGTTTGCCCACTGGAATAACAGTGGATACTTCATAAAATCCTACAAAGTCAAGCAGCTTTTGCTGTGATATAACGAGATGCCTGCCTTCCTCGCAACAAATCCATAGGCACTGTGTGTTGTGTTAAAGAGCTGTGGAGATGTGACCCCGAGGGCACAGTGGGGGTGGGTTGCTGGTTGGACTGGATGACTTCAGTGGTCTTTTCCAACCTTAATGAATCTATGGCTCTATGAACCTGGGGCCCACCCTGCTGAATCGAGTGGAGACACAGCTGTGGAATTTTCTTAAAGCTTGCTTTACACACCCTGGTGAGCTGCAGGTCTTATCTGATGATTTCCTTTTTGTCTCTTCTGCACGGAACTTTTTAGAACATCGTAGCAGTAGGAGCCGGCTTCTGCGACGGGCTGAGCTTTGGTGATAACACAAAGGCAGCAGTGATCCGTTTAGGCCTTATGGAAATGGTGGCCTTTGCCCAGATCTTCTGCAGGGGACCCGTGTCAATATCCACTTTCCTGGAAAGCTGTGGGGTTGCTGACCTAATCACTACCTGCTACGGAGGACGCAACAGAAAAGTAGCGGAGGCCTTTGCTCGCACAGGAAAAGTAAGGAGGATTTTGAAAGATTTTAAGCTTTAAAAAAAGAAAAAAAAAAAGAATTTCTTCTTTGTTTTCACAAAGGCACTGTTACACTGTTAGCTGCTTACCTTTTTGGTAACTGCTGGTGTCACAGCAGTATTCCCTCTGATCCAAGTAATCTCTCTTCTAGTCCATCGAGGAATTGGAAAAGGAGATGTTGAATGGACAAAAACTACAAGGTCCTCAGACTTCAGCTGAAGTCTACAAGATTCTGAAAGAGAAAAACATGCTTGAAAAGTAAGTGTTTTGATTTTAAACAAAACCTGACTCACTGGGCAGGGCCATGAATTACGAGCAATTCCTAGCCTCCTTCTTGCTATTTGTGGTCAGCTGTCCTGTTCATTTCCGTACCAGCTGCTTTCTACATCTTGGGCCACCTTTAAACTCAGCCAAACTCCTCACTGCCATGATCAGTAGAATAGGATGAAGACAAAACAACGTCAAAAGACACAAGCCACAGGCACATAATCCACCAAAGAAGTCCAAAGGAACTACCCAGATATCACTGGCCCACACTGTGCAAGATTGAGGCACAAAGATGGAGTAAGGTTATGAATGTGATCTATGGGTCAAAGGGTTTATCATTCTCATTATACCACCACTACAGCTTGCAGCAACGCTGCTCCCAGTGCAAACAATCTCAGTATAAAAATTCAGGAGTCTGCTCATGAGCAAACTATTCCACACACATTGAGTAATACGTGCTGATATCGATGCCTCAGTGCCACAAAAGAAGCCAATAATTCAGTTAAAGTAATACTTTAATTATTTGGGTGGTAATATAAGATTTATAATTTGAAGCCTGTCCTACTTTAGCAGCACATCGTTTTACTTAAAATGATAAATCTATTAGAATCTAAACAGCTACAGAAGTTCTAAGTAGCACTGCCTTTAAAAAGAAAAGAAAGCCATTAAGACATCTTCCTCTCCAGTCTTTGCCTTTCAGACATCGGTAATGAACACAAATTATTTATGCATTTTACACAAAGAAGGGAAAAGGGGATCTGCAAGTCAGGGTTTTTTCAGTAACAAGAGCACTGGACAGCAAGTTTGTCTCCGAAACAGCTTCTCTTCTGTCACCTCCAAAGTTGTCCTTAAGCTCCCCTTGATTGTCCTAACCTCATTCCTACCGGTTTGTCTTTGTATTGCTCATTTATAATCTTCCCATCGAGGTAAATTTTTATTGTAGCGAAGTTTCCAGAGAAATAAAACATTTTCAGGTACTTTTCTTCCAACGTCACAAACAACAGAAAAAGCGAGATGCTTTTTCCATTCTAAACAAAACGTGCTTGTGTGAACTTTCAAAACGACTTTTCTTTTCCCCTGCTTCTGTTAGGTTTCCATTGTTCACAACCATCTACAGGATCTGCTACGAGGGCGAATTGATCCAGAATTTCATCTCGTGCCTGCAGAACCACCCACAGCACGTTTAGGAATGGGCTCTCCCCACCTGGTCGTGTTCTCATCTTTGCAGGACTTTATCCACTCCACAGCAAATAAAGTAGACAAATAGATTGTGTGGCAACGCTTGCTGTAAGAGCAACACAGAATGTATTTCAGTCTCCTCGTTTTGGGGGTGAAAATCTGCCTTCCAACGTTATACCCACTGAACAGGAAAATGTAAAAATCTGTCTTTGCTTTGAGATAGCAATTTGAGCACTTGCCTGCAATTACTTCCGTGTTGATTGAAAACAGTGCCCCCCCGTAATTTTCATAACAGGAGTTCAATTTAGCTCACGTGGACCTCGGCACTTTGCTCTTTGATATTGGTTACAGAACAGCACAAGATGCAGAAAAGCTGAAGAACGCATCAAAACAGGAATGAGAGTTAAAAGGTCCTACAGCAATAAGATGCAGTCACGTCGGCCAATATGGGATTCATAATTCCCCTCAAACACCAATAGCATGACATCTTGTATTTGGAGATGTTTAGTCCTTCCTTGAACATTTCCCATTGTAAGGCACTCTGGTAAAACAGGTATTGCTGCTGTGCTGAGACACACATGAATGTTCAGTAGATGTACAAAGAGTTTCAGGGGTGGGGGAGGAAGGAAGGGCCTTTTTTATTCAGGGCACACGGAACCTCCAATAGTAATCTGATTTCCTTACATCTACCGTATTGTTGAAAAACAGGAGAAGAAAAACAAAGAGGGAATGAGCAAAAACATTCATGTGAGTGTTAGCAGTTCTGAGCAAGCGTTACCCACCGGTATTCCTACTGGCTGGGAGGAGAAAGCTGGAGACAGCCGGGATACACGCACAGCTCAGCCTGCAGCCTGTGCAGCGCTGTCACTGAGGACGCAGACGCAGCACTGGAACACTCTGCGTTCCCTGACTTTGCAGACATGCACAAAATCGACCGCTGCAGACGCACACGATTCCTTACCCAACCGGATCCAAAACCGGGCCGCGTTTCAGCCCCACCAGGAAACCCCCAGGACTGACACAACTGAACTGCATTCGTCTTCCCATGGACTGCGCCGCAGCGATGCCCCGACCCCACCGCAGAGCCGGCAGCGCTCCTGAAGGGAGACAGCTCTGCCTGCTTCTGAGTTTTACACACCAACTGGTTCTCCAGCCAGTTTTTAATTTTGTTACCAACGGCATTCACTTTAGAAACATCCAAGTTTCCTAAACTCTACCAGGTAACTTTACCCAGCTGATGTTTGTCAGAGCTAAGGCCAGCTGTGAAATAAAGAGCATCGCATTTTCTAAGCTTTAATACCCTTTTGGAAAGATTCATATTCAGAAAGAAGGAAGAGTAACCTACTTTTGCTTTGCTTTATCCGATTTTCCAGAAGAGCAGAGGGGAACACAAGGGGCTTTTTAATCTGCATTCAGATGACATATTGGTTTGAAAAATAAACCAAAAAAAGGCTAGATGATTAAACCCTCTCCACGCTATACTTCAGAGGAACGTTACCGTCCTTCACATTTATCAGATTTATATATCACTGTGTATCAAATATAAAAATAAGTCATTAAAAAATAATAATTAAGAAGTCTCAGTCTTACAGCTAGGGAAGCTGGCTCAGCTGGTGGGAACGTGGCTGCAGCACCCCGGTCCCTGCTGGGCAGCAGCAAAGGCTGGCTGTGTGGAGGCAGCAGTGGAGCCCGTATGAAGACTCTGGGCTGGAGGAACGGGACCACAATATCAAGTGAGAAAGAATTAAATACTGTGCAATCCTTAACGTGTCAAATACACGAGGACGGGACAGAGAATTCAGAAACCTCCTTATTTCACAGGCGGGCTGAAAGTCTCTGACTCATTCCTGAGCATCAAACATTTAACGGTCCAAGTTTCAAACAACACTTTCTTGAAGCGATCCATAAATGCAAGCTTGATGTAATTTCATTTAAGAAAACTCGCATAAAATAAACGAATGTTCTGACACGGTCTCTATTGTTCTTATTCTTACAGCCAGCACTGTCAGCTCTCAAAGAAGAGGCCCAGAAGAGTCCATTTTCTACAGACATTTTTATTGACGAACATATTTTTTTCCTTCTTTTGTATGACACTTTTACACAGTAAAATCAGGAGACTTGTACTTCATAAATAACAAAAATTAGCCCTTATATCTCAACCCAGTCAAAATCTATGTAAAATAGCTTGTTCTGTATTTACATTCTGTACCAAAATAGGAAACACATATTCAAGGTCATCCAGTTCTCCCAAGACAGTTGTTTTATCTCCAAGGGAAGCTTCACATTCTGAAGGCAACGTTTACACTTTGGAGGTCTGATGGTGTAAGATGGCGTCACTGAATGTAACAACACAGACCCCAGACCCAAAGAGTGACACATGCAGGCACCCAGCCAAGCACTGGGCCGAGCCCAACCTGGCCGCAGGCTCTCACAGCTCAGCTTACAGCCATTCATGGGACGTGTGGGGAAGGAAGGACCTATGCAGCCCTCTCTACTGAAACGTATTTGAGCAGGAAGATTTTTACCAGTCTTCCTAATTAAGTAGTGCATAACAAAAAGAATGAGCTATGTTGCACCAACAGTCAACTGGTGAGCATCAAAGTCATTAACCTATACACAGAGCAGCCTCCCAGAACTTCAAGACAATTCAAGGGAAAGGAGCAGCCTGCTTCTGTCATCTACCTGGTGCATACTCCAGCCAAAAGCTCTCCTTCCTCCTTGTAACTGAAACATGAGAAAAAATGAGCTCCTACAGCATGACTTGCCTCGACTTCTAACTGAAATATATAATATATATATATATATTATATATATAAAAATTTGAGCTACTGGGATAACTAAAAATGACCAATTTACTTCCACGAGGAAACATGGAGCATGCTTTTATAACATTAAAACCGTGGACATTACATACTGGAAATGTAGAGAAGCCATTTATTTCCTAGGGCAGCAAGAGCCCAGGGAACAACGCTAACTACCCTGGTGAAAACAAGGCTTGTTTGGGCCACACCTCAAAGCCTTCATGTGTAAGAGCTGCAATGTGATGGACTGGCCATGACACAGTCAGGAAACCCAAAGCAGCCGCCTGCGAACTTTTTATTTATTTCAAGCCAATACAGACTCCTACTGGGGAAACCATACTTAAGGCTACGCAAATGATTGTTTTAAGCTACAATTTTAGCTGTGTTCTACACTAAAAAAAATGGCTTATGCTTCCTACTACGTTTATGTTGCTCTTAAAAACCTGAGACGTGTTTTTACTTAATTCACCTTAAGCCGCTCAAGTTAATGACAGGTTAAAGCTGAACTCAACGCCACACAGAACTGAGGTAGGCAGTTTTACTCAGATATTCCTTTTGACAGCCACCAATTCGCTGCCACTTTAAAGCAAACCTGTCACGTCCCCTGGCAGCTCCAACAAGGGTGCAGCCTCCAGCTCACCCACAGAACTGGTTGGATTCTGCCCGCTTCAATCTGCCCTCCCAACAAGTCGCTTCCAATTCTGTGGTTCACGGCCAGTTTAAGGGCTGCGTGTCAAAGAAATTCCAACTGAAATCTCAGATTATTAAGGCGTTAATAGTTTTACTTCACTGGATTCACTGATGCAGCTACTCAGCAGGCAGGGCTGAACCTGACTACAAGCACTCCCCCAGGCAGACAGATGCTCCCTGCAGGTACAATGCACTGCAGCTTTTCTTTAGTCAAACGTATCCGATCCAGAAGTAGGGAAGCATCAACATTTTAAGCCATCTTTCAGTTAGTGCTCAGAAAAGCCCTCGAGATAAACAACTGGGTAGGAGATAAAAAAAACCAGTCACTTAAATATAACAAACTCCACTTACACAGACAGACCAGCATACCAAATACCAAGTGCAATAAATTAACACCATTAGAAATGTTTAACAGTTATAAAGTTAACCAGAAAGTTCCAACAGTGCAAATATTTCACAGTAAGAAAAAATAACCAATAATTTCTTTTCAAGTATAAAAAGCGTCGCTGTCGAGTGATGCCATTTCAACTGCATTATTGCACAACAGATAAAGGACAATACCAACCTCTGGGGCCAAAGGTATACTCTTAAACCTTCACATCTTCAAGGAATCCACTTATACCGACTGCTGATTGTGCACACCTTAAAGTTACCGGTGTTTGCTTATTAATCTGAGTGTTTCTTGATTGAAACTTGTACACATTTAAAGCATTTGATCCCTAACTTGTATTGCTTCTCAGAAATGCCAATTAAGGCTAACCAGGCCTTGTTTAGCTCCAAGCAAACTGTGCATAACCTGCGGATCAGAAGGGAACTAGCCCAGTGCAAGGTACTCTCTCAGCCACGTGCCCAGTTTTAGGTTGCAGCTTACTCACCTCACCAGGGTCATAAAGTGTCTTAAAAATATATACTAGGCACAAAGATAATCTTTAGTGTCCTTACAAGTACAACGGAAGTCCTATTATTAAACATTAATCGTAGCTAAAGAAGTTACTCCTTCCATCCCTCTACCTTCCATTTTAGAAAGGAATCAAGCCTTAAAGAAGTGGTGTAACATCTTTCTCCCCACCTTTGTATTTTTAGTGCACTTGGCACATCTGCTCCCTCGTTGAGTACCTTCCCACAGATGAGAGCTATGCAGCAGGACAGAGAAGGGTTGGACCAAAAAGAGCTTCCTTGGCTCTAAGAGGCATTATTATTAACACATTATGTAGGGTCAGGAACAAAGAAAAACATCTTTACAAGTGTCAGACAGAGCAGCTGTCCTCCATGAGACAGACTTTGCTCACTTCCTTCCTCAAGCAGATTCTGTCCCCCAGGAGATGAATTTTGTACCAAGGCATGCCCTTGTGTATCTCAGTGTCTGATTCTCCAACATCATCCAAATGTCAATTATTCGGGTAGCTGAACTATCAACTGCAGGTTCAAGCAAGAAGGGTGGAAGAAGACAGATTAGACTTTTCTTTACCTACTCAATACAGTTTGGGCCAAGAGAAGTCAATACAGTTCTGTAAGATGATAGCTGCCATAGCTACTGGCTTACTCCTCAATTAGAAGTGAGAACAACTGTATTAATGCTCATAATAATAAAAAACAATGCCATGATTTAAGAAAAAAATAACCAGAAAACCTAGCCCAGTTTTACAGACCGGTATCAGTACTGAGATGTGTTTGTCTAGCAAAGCACTCTGAGAATATTCAGCTACTTCACATATTCCATATTCACATCCTAAACGAGGATGTGACTTCTAGACAGCTGTCATGGACATCACTCTGAAATTCCACACACTCTGTGCACGTATGAAGGTTTAAGTGAACCCCAAGTAGATGCTTTACTGCAAAATAATGTGAATTCTGAGAAGCCTCAAAGCTGCAGAATTCAGTTGTGGAAACAATTCCCAACACCTGGTCCATTCCATTCCATACTTCTTCCCTGTAAAACGTAAGAACTGACAGAAACCTCCCATACCTGCTTAGATCTGAGTTATTAGCAGGGATGATAACTGATTTTCACATGGCTTTCAACTAAACCACTGAGGTATATTTCCAGTTTGAGGGTGCTTTGCTACCAGTCACACTGAAGAAAAAAGAAAACAACAAACCAAACCAACCACAATCCCTAAATTCCACTACAGCAGAGCTCTCCTTTCACATCTTGACCAAGCTGCCACGAAGGCTGGCACAGCGATCTTGTTACTGTGTCAAAATCAAGGGTTGCAATTCAGGAAAATACTGGCACTTATTGAGATGACAGGGTACATTTTCCACCTCTCAGGCTCTGGCTGCTGTTGTCAGCACCTCTCTGACCGCTGCCTGCACCACTACTCGCCAGGAGAGATGATGCTCAGAAGGCAGCTGCCTGCAGAGACAAAACAACTCAGCGCTCCACAAGAAGAGGTGCAACACTGCAGGGCATCATCCTGGAACATCTTCTTGCTCCCTGCTTGAGCTACGCGCAGAGGAATAATCCCTTTACCAGGGGAATTAAGTTAGCCATCAACAGCCAAAGGGTCACGACTAGGCTAGACGAGGAGGAGCACAAGTCTGAAAGAAAGAACAAAACAGCATAAAGTCTCTATGTTGTACTTAAAGCGAGGATAAAACAACCAGAGAGCAAAAATGTATCTGTAGTCTTTGCACGTATTTGCACTGATTTATTTTTAGCTTTCAAGGCTAGCAATCCAAGACAACCAAATAACATGAGTATCCCTCTTACAGGTCACCAAACAAGTTTATTTTTTCCTTAAGTACTGCAACAGAAACAATACATCCAACCATTAAAGAATTGATTAAAGGCTTAAAAATAAGCCACAAATGAGAAATACTGTAAAGGCTGCTCCCCTTCACTGGTTGGCATTTGAGAGAATCTACTCTTGACAAAATATTTACTGGCAGTCTGTGAATTAAGATTTCTTCTTCCTTCAGAAAGCAAAGCTACTCCTTTATTCTGGATTACTGCATTAGTACTGTCAACAGGAAAATACATGAGTACTCCTTTTGCACTAAGGTGATGATTTTGAAGGTCATGTTATGCTCCCCAGAACAGAGACCTGATTTTCTAAAGCTAGGTTTCTGGGATCATTACCAGAAGGAGACATGACAAAGTATTCATGTTTTAGATGTATTTCTCCTGTATCAGCCACTAGAAACAAAAGTATGGCTGCCCAGCACCATCTTCCTTTAACATCTTAGATCCTGAATAGCACGACCATGGCTCTCCTTTCCCACTCCCAATGCGAACGATCAGCGCTTTCAGATGTTTAAGATCAAGCTTCACTTCAGCAGACCGTAAGGCAACCTACCAATTGCTGCAGCTCTCGATAAGTTCAAAGCTGGAGGATCCCGCTCTGGGGGACAGGAGTCACAGAAGTCCCAGCAGGCAGGGCAGATCAGATTCCCAACGTGCACCCAGCCATTCATCTGAATGCTCACAGTTATCACCTGACCCGAGCGGCTGCACAAGTATGCAGTGTCCTTGACCCAAACATGCAGCCCTTGTGGAGAACAAGAAACCTTAAAATAAAGGAATAAAAGTCAGGTCTGTATTATGATTTATTGGAAATACGTTTTTGGGTGTGGGAGCTCTTTCTTCAAGGAAATAAGATGCTCAGTAAATAGCCTGTATATAGCACAGATTAACTACAAGTATTTTAATGCACCCGCAGCAGCTATGTAAACAAATGCACTGGCTGCAGTCTTTCATGCAATTACACAGATAACCAGCTGAGACTGAGTAACGTGCTGCTTCTGCTAAAGACTGCATTTTAGAGTTGTGCTGTCACTGAAAGGGACACCTCCAGTTGAGACAGTCACTGAGCGGTAGGGGGATAATGAGAAGTGACATGTGCACAGTGCTTCCTGCTGCAGACAAACCAGAGTGAGTTAACTCATGTACAACTCTGACAACAGACCACTTCAACATAAGCGTTCTCACTTAGCTGAGGAAAAAGCATCACAGCAATAAGGCAGATGAAGCCCTTAGCAAGACTGGAGGTAGCACACAGGTCTGCCCAGTGGCCACACGCTTGGCTTGATGTGCCATCTAAACTACAGGCTTATGGCTGGAAAATACTTCTTTTCAAAGCATGTCCTATTTAGCTATTTACAGGAAGAGATGATTCTGAACCAGGTGCCAGGTGTCCCAGCCCACACTGTATGTCAGACTTTCCCCCTTGATGTTATTTAAAGAAAAAAACCTAACAAAGCAAGAAACAAATCCATACACACTTACTTGGTAACACCCGCTGCCCCAGTCAGGGTAACTGAGCTTCCTCCTGCACTGCTCCATGACAAAAGCTGATTTCTGAATCAGACATACAGAGTTTGGTCCGTATTCTTCTGCACCATAGTTTTTGGTAGGATCTAAAGTGGAGAGAATATATTGAACTGCAATTTACTAAGTGAAAAGGAAATCCACACCAAATAAGCCTGCCATAATTAATGTCGCTACAGTCAACTCCCAGTTTCCTTCTAGGATCTTCCAGACCATTAACCATTACTCAATCTGGGAATTATATTGTCTTGAAAGCGCAGTGTGAAAAAACAAAAGCACTTTCCATAGGAGCACATGAATACGTTTGCCCCAGGGAGAGCCAGCTGTTAACTGCTGGCTTGAGGAGATGGAGTGTTACTCATTTTGTATTGAGAGAGCTGCACAGATGAGTAGCAAATACCCTACAGGATTCTGCAGCTCTGCAATATCCAGAGATCAGGGACTACTGTGGGAGACAGTCCCATGCCCTGGCAGTCTGCCAGCCTCCTTGCTTTGACAGAAGACTACAAAGGTGGAAAGCAGAATTATTTTTCCAAGACTCAAAAGCAACCAGTCAACCCTCCACACAACCTTTGTCTTACATCTGGATCATCTGGGGATAATTTCTGATCAATCCTTATGCAATTTCTCTATTTCATGTACACCTGGGAAGAAAGCACCAGGTAACTGTGCTGTGCTTCTCACCCCAGCACACACGGCAGCGTAACCCTAATTTCACATCCAGTGAGTTTGGATTACAGCAAGACCTCTCCAGATAAACAAACACAGTCTCTTAAATACCACATTAAAGCCCTGAAAACTAACCTGGTTGGTTTTCAATTATTCTGCAGTCCGAGCTGCGTTGAAATTCACCACTTAAATGCCAGCTGAACTCTTGACTGAAGGGACAATAGTCAGCAATTTCTACTGAGCCACCATAGTAAGGCAAGTCTTCTGCTGGTACTCCACTGAGTTTGTCAAAATACTGCCAAACAAAAGAGGTAGTGAAGCAGTTTGTACAAAGACAATTGTACAGCTGGGTTGTTTGTTTGTTTGTTTTTAAATAGAACTAATCACTACAGCTGTAAGAACATCAATTACTTCTCAGGAATGCTATTAACAGACACTTATAATACCCCTGAGCCAGATGAGCCCAAAGTACTTAAGAACACATAAACAATGCACGGGGATCCACATGTCCCTGCACTGCCCCCTGTCCCTTCTTGCAATCATAGCTGGGATGAAACACCAAAGTTCTTAGTATGCAGTGACATAAGGCACCAGATGAGGTGAAGAAACACCTCAGACAGAACACTGCAGGCTTCTGTTACACAGTAACATTATCAGCTGAAATTTGCTTAAACAGATGAGAACATCCTTACCATCTTCTTAAGATCACAAGGCTTTATTTTAGGCCTTTATACTTCTTACAAAGAAACTAAGCAGACATTTTTCACAGTATCTCCTCTCATCTACCAGCTCAGAACATGCACCTGACTGCATCACACAGTAATGCAAACGTTTAGTGATTTGATGAAGTAAGATCTGTGATACCTGATATTCCTGAGGTAACTGCTTTGGAAACTTCTGTAAGTTGCACACTGCTACTGCTCTTTGGTCCTGTCTGCAGGTTAACTGCAAAGGGTTTCTCCTCAAAGTGTCACAGTATGGACTGATGAGTTGCCTCCTCAAAGAAAAATAATTACAATAACCCAATCAGATTAACTGCTTTCTGTAATACAACTACACAGTTTGTCACAGCTGTCTGCTCCTGCTCTCTTCCACACCTGTTCCATCACAAAGAAGCAGGGATACCTGTTATGAACTGGTAATGCTATTTGGCTGGTTATGAACCTCCTAATTTCAAGAACATCAAGTCTGCAAACAAAGACACAATGCACTTAGTTTCAGTGATGTTGCTCTGTAAACCTTAGAGTAAAATGTTTACAAACAAAACAAGGCCACCAGGGAACAAATTGATGAGTACTGTAAGAAACAAAGAAGGCCTTGCTTTGACACAGGTATCGTACATTTTTGGTGCTTTAGGTAAAATCCAGCAATGCAAAACATTGCTAGCTGCATTTGCAATTTAAAATGACAAAGCTACCAGAGTTGTTTAAGTCCTTCCCCCCTGCACTCCAAAGCACAGTTCTCTTACAGTAAGAGTAAACACATTCTACATTCTAAGATGTCTGGCTCTGTATTTATTGGGTGAAGTACTACTGGTCTTAATACATTTCACGTGCTCTTTCTTGAGTGCATTCTGAAGATACTTCAAAGAACATTCCTTGCGTGTTTTTACCGAGTTCCATTTGAAGAGGGACAAATGCAAACAAACGTGTTTGCCACCTCTATTTATTGATTCATTTTGAAAGAAAGACTTACTTCTGTTTCTTTTGGTCAATCCAGAACTTACAGCTCTTCATTACGAAGTCACAGCCTTTATTACGGCCCCAATCTAATTTCTCTGCCATGCTGTAATTTGCTTTATACCACCTGCAAAGGTGTTTTGAAATGAAAATACAGTCACTTGAAAACTAGCATCAAGTAAAGCAAACAAACACAGCCGAAGAAAAAAAATCCACTGTCATTCATATTAACACTTACCCTGTGTCTTCCATTAATGCTAAGGTGATCCTGGAAAAGACTCGGTTCTGCGTATGGGATCCAGTCATAGCTTCATTCTGAAAGCCACCAGTTACTATCAGTAAGCTCTTGAAAAATCATTAATTAAGAAAATGGCTTACTATGAGAAAGCATTTTATGCTAGAGACACGCAGTGAGGGTCATTGGAAGTTCCAGTCCCTTCTTATCATAGACAATCCAGTTCTTTAGATTATCCTCACTCTAACAGCAGTCTTTACAGCTGACTTTGAACTGCTGCTCTACACATAAAGTTACTGAAAAGCAGAAAACATCAGCTGCTTTTGGTCTCCAAAATGCATGTTTTTTCAAGTTTACTTCCACGAAAAGGTCTGTCCTAAAGCATTTACAATATTGGTCACCAGCAATGATGAGATGGTACATCTTTGCCCAAACTACCACATAACTCAGTGTTATAAATAAAAACAAGCTTAAGTGTCAGGAGGGAAGAGTTTCCTTGGTCAGATGAGCTTCTGGAGTAAAGATGGGAAAAGCTTCCCCTAATGAGACACGTGAGTAAAGACCAAATCCAGACAGTGAACAGACTGAACGATCAAAGATAATTAATTGGATGACACAACTGAACTGAGTCAAAGGAACAGCCCTGTCTCCCTAAGAATGAGGCCTTCTCAAAAGGCCAAGCAGCAGATAAACATGAGACACTTCATTTTTCAGTAGTTATCTCAAACTCATATTCTGAGATAAAAATAGATTTACCTAGAAATTGGATGCTTGTTTCAAGTTAAGCACTGTTTTTGCTGTATTTCAGTGAGCTCTGACACACTCATGTTTTTGAGGCTCCAGTAAGTATCACTATTAATCCAAAAGTACAGGAAGGGGGAGCAGGCTTTTCTATTCCTAATATTAGCACCAACCTCCAACAACCTCTTCTCCCAGTGATTGAGCTCAGTGCCCATGCCACCTTGATTTTCAAGCTCCATTCCCTCTAGGATCGGACAGTCGAAATGTTTCCGAGCTTCTTCCTAGAAAGAAAACATTTCAACACAGCTCTCAAAACACAGAGCAGCAGCCATATGCATTCCTCATCCTCTAGAATTACCTTGTGAGCCTATCTCAGCAATTCCCTTGCAACTCTCTTGTTTTCCTTCAAATGTAAAATGCTTTTCCTACTGAGGTGCTGACTAAGCCAACTGGCACCCCAACACCAAGCCTAGCAATTTGCCTACTTATCCTCCAGAAACAAGCCATCAAAGCTTGGAAGGATAAAACAACAGCTGAATTAAGTGAAAATACCATGGGAATGCTAAAGACTACGTTAAAAAAAATAAGGTTGTTATTTTTAACAGCACCACCACAAGCTGTTTCTGAGGAACACCTTGGGTAGGGGGTGCAAATGAAGCTTTCAGTTAAGCAGCAGGGTATGTCAGCTGGTTTTGTGTGAACAAGTGCTTTTTCCAGAAGGTCTGGAAATCCTGAAAGGCATCACAAAGACAAAGCCTGGCCTTTGCCAGTGTGGCAGTTAGACTTAAATTAAAGGGGATTTTTGGCCAAATATGAGTAATTACACAAGCACAAAATATTCATGACACTGGAACGTGATAGTAACCTTCACATGCAAAGTGTAACTTAACACTTACAACAACACGAGGCGTCGTCAGAAGATAAACAGCATGGCGCAGCATTTTGCCACCACGAACTTCCCATAACCTCACTGCTTTCTGAACAACCTTGTCACTCCACTGATACAAACCTAGGCTGTAAGAGGACTTGGTTAGTTACAGATCTTTCCCACAGATACATGCAACTGTGCAGAGTTTGATTTCCATTAAAGAACAGAATGAAGAATAATCTCTACTTCTCAATCTCTGTGAAGTTTACATTGACTTTGCAACACTTCTCCTTTGTAAAGTACATGTTTATTAGATGCCCTACCAAGAAAGATTACTAATAGTACTTATGCCTTTAGACTCCAGACATATTTTCTACAGTTATCAAAAATGTACTACAAATTGTTTATTCAACAACAACATCACACATTAGCCTACACACATTGTCATTTCTGCTAACTATAGACCATGTCAGATATGTGCCTTAAAACAGGGTGACCAGCATTGAATTCAATGCTCCAACACTGAACACACTACAAAAAAATGCAGGACCCAATCTGGCAAGGTGTTCAGAAAACGTGGGCAGTTCTAATGTTTAACTTCAAGGCTTCTGATAAATAAAAGCCTGCCTCGTTATCATCCCTATGCATTACAAGGTGTTTAATGACAATGTAAAGGAAGACTAATATAACTCGTTTTAAAGTTTGAACATAATAAACATAAAGGTATTAAGATGGCTTTTCAACAGGCTGACAGCAAGAATGTATAAGACAACCTGAAGACATCCTTCAGTGTACTGGGAGGTCCAAAACCAATCAATACCTTTCATTAAAAGGAGGGAGTCCATCTGCATATCTTGCTGTCAAAGGTTTTCCATCATCATCACGATAAAATGCAAACAGTCCAGCAGAGAAACCCTGCAAGTAAAGCAAGTAGGGACCTTTGGTAAGACGTTCACACACCAAGTCCAATGCCATGGAATTTTTCACATCTGCAGCAGGCACGCTTAAAGTGCTGCACCTCAAAGCAATTAACGCATGAGTTGAAATAGGCAAAGCCAGAGCTTTACCCTCACCAGACTTCCTTCTCTTCCATGAAGATGCAGCAATGTGAAGAAGTGGGCACAAGTGTCAGTGAAATTCATTTTATAACATCGACCCTTACCAGTGCATGGATGATCTCGTGTTTCACTGTTGACAACATGCCAACGAATTCCTGAGGTTGTGTTGAGATCATGTTTGGACACAAGTTAGCATATCCTGCTATCGGCCTGCAAGACAGTTTTGTAATTGTTTTCAGTGAAATGGCAGCAAATTCATTTACCACAACAACAGCAGGATCACGAGATAAAGTTCAGGCAGTAACAGGATTACTTTTGATTTAAATGCCTCAGCTTTGCAAGCTCAGCTTTATTCAATTGGTGCTGGCTTTACATGGATATAGTATTAGTCATTATCTCAATGACCTCTACTTTGTTATCCTATATACAACACAAGTAGACAATTAAACTCCATACATAAGCTCCAAGTTTAATTTTTATAGAAGTTTGTACCAGAGAGAACACTTGCCTGTCCATTTCAGCTTCCAGCTGGCAGTAGGCTGCATACGCAATGATGTTTTCGTGGCCACACCTTTCAGTGGTGAGAGCACTGACGTAAAGGACAAAGTCAGCATCTCGAACCCCTTCTTGGTCAGGTACGTCGGAGAGCTGCTCGTTCTGATTGTACACCCTGCATTGCTTTGACAGTGTTCAGATGGAACCATTAAAATATATCAGCTACGATACAAATTTTGTATTAACAAACTACAGCTAGCTTGAGGCCAAGAATAAGCCCCATCCTAAGACAGGTGAAGAGGAGAAAACTCCTTGCAACAACATCACATTAAAACCAGAGCCAGGGAACGACTTACAAATGACTAGCTCTTGTCATTGAGAAGAGGGGCTTGCCAAGCTAGATGTCCCAAAATTAGCACACTTTGTTTCTCATAACAATTAAGAGAGTTCTGGCTCACAGACAGCATACATAAGCAGCCATTGCTGTACAGTCACTCATACTTCACGTTGCCTGTGAATGGTCACCTGTGCACAGCGAGCAACATTAATGTTTTCAGTAGTTTCCACAACCAGTAGTACTTCAAAAGCTAAGAAGCACCGAGGTAGCTCAGTGTACCTGGAGGTGTTTTTCTGGAACGATAACTGGCCCACATCGTGTGTGGTTGGCACAGGCCCCTCGGCAGTACCTGTGAGGGTCAGCTTTCCTCCTCAAATACTGGTTCGTTGCACACTGCCTTCAATCAGACATCAAAGACAGACAGCACCATTTTAGAATTTAAAAGGAAGCGCAGCATAGTCTTACAGCATCCAATGTCACTATAACACAAATATTTAACATCCCAGTATTGCAACCTTCAAGCTGAAAAACATTAGTTATGCTATCTGTAAGATACAATGCCTCCAGTTGTTAATGGAGAACTCTACAGGTTCAAGGAAAGATTAGGAACAGGTTCATAAATGGGGTAGACTAAAAAGGAAACAAGCAGCACGTATTCTCTTTATCATCTCTGAATACAGGTGCTGATCACAGAAGGTTTGTACATTTTCCTCAGGTAACATCACCCACCACCACCGAGCCTGCGGGACCACTGGTCTGAGCCAAGGCATTTCTTACTATATGTGCTCTTACTATATTCTTTTTTTAAAGTCTATATGTAATGTTAAATACCAATTACAATACTAGTCTTTCAACAAACGTTCACATACCTGCTTAGCAAGATAGTATCTGTGGATTTGCGCACTTGGAAAGTCTTCTCCAAGTAAGAGATAGCTTGTGGGAAAAGCTTGTTCTAAACAGAACAAAACCAGAAGTCACCCAGTAGCAGCACAGACAGAACTTGCAAGCTTTAACATCCAAGGTACATGAAACATGCTAGGTGCTGTGGCTTAGAACAGCAGAGATGCAGACTTCCTAATGTTTTCCTACACAGTTCAGTGGTTATAAAATCACAGAATTATTTAAGTCAGAAGGGACATTTAAAGGTCATCTGGTCCAACTCCCCTGCAGTGAACAGGGACACCTACAGCTCCATCAGGTGCATGGAGCCCAGCTCAGCCTGACCTTGAATGCCTCTGAGGGACGGGAGATCTACCACTTCTTGGGGCAACCCATTCCAGTGCTTCACTACTCTTACTGCAAAAAAATTTTTCCTTATATTCAGTCTCAATCTCTTCTCTTTTACTTTGAAACCATTTCCCTTTTTCCTATCACAACAGACCCTGCTAAAGATTCTGCCCCCTTCTTTCTCACAGCCCTCCATTAGATACTGGAAGGCCGCCCTCAGGGCTCCCCAGAGCCCTCCCTTCTCCAATGCACACTGTTTATAAAAAGGAGAGAGAAAAAAAAAGAAAGAAAGAAAGAAAGAAAGAAATACCACATACCTTTATAAGGTGTCTTTTCTCCGGTAGCAAACTATATTTAAAAAAAAAAAAAAAAAAAAAAAAAGGATTTTTTGGTATTTTTTTTTGCTAATAGGATTTCCACTCTCAGATACGCAGACAAACCGCAGCACAACGCTATACTCACCCCCTCAACGCTCCTGTCGTATATAATCTTAATCCTCAGATGCTGATCCACGCTTCTCTTCAGGACGTGACTTTCCCTCAGAGGAACCCGGTAGACCACCTGCCCGGAGAGGAGCAGAGTGCTGCGGCCCCGCTCCCTCCGAGCCCCTTTGGGCTGAGCCCTCCCGCCTGACCCCTCGCACCGACCTCCCCGCCCCGCACCGCCCGAGGAGCCCCGCGGCCGCACCTCCCCGCCGCCGGGCACGCGGTGTTGACAGGACGAAGAGAAGGAGGAGGAGAGACCGGCAGCGTGACCGCAGCCCAGCAGCAGGGCGGCGGTGAGCGCGGCGAGCAGCTGCCGAGCAGAATCACCGCGACGCCCGCCGCCCGGCTCGGCGGCCATCTTGGGCTACCCTTCCACCGCGTCGCCATGGAGGTGCTGCCAGCCAATGAGCGAACGGAGAGAGCGGGCGAGGGCGGGGCGGAGGCGGCAGGCGATCCTGATTGGGTAATGCTCACCCGGGGGGGAGGGCAAGGCGACGGCGAGCTGTGCAGTGCGGTGCGATGCGATGCGATGTGATGCAATGCAATGAATGGTAGCGTGGTAAGGGGACCGCCGACCTGGGCAGTGCAGTGCAGTGTGGAGCAATGCAGGGCATGTCTAAGCAGCGTTGTGCAGGTCGTGCTGAGAAAGGCATCGTGCAAGGCAACGCAGAACTGAGCAGCGCGTGCAGCGCGGTCGGGGCAGCGCACCATGCTGGGCAGCACTGCAGAGCATCGCAGGGCCGTGCAGTTCTGCATGCTCCAATGCAGCGCGGTGTACTCCAGCTAGGTGCAGCGTGGCATAATGCAGCGCTGTGCGGTGCGATGTAGTGCAATCCAAATGGGTCCACGCAGTGCAGGGTGGGGCTGTGCATCAAGCTGCCGCATGAAATTCAGTGCGCTGGGTTTGCTGAATCCATCTGTTTGAAGCTCGCAGTGCAGTGACGCAGCCCCCTCCTGCCCCAGGAAGTACCCAATGTCACTTAAGCTCTTCCAGCTTCTTTCTGTGCATGGCATCGCTGTACCATAAATATATTCCGACGTAAAGCAACACTTGAATTGCACTCCTCTGTGTAAACAATGACAACAATACCACATAATCGACTTGTAACTACTTTTATTAAAACGAAACACACACATGTGGCTTTTGGTTGACATTTGCAAGATGATCACTCTAAGTGCATAATCTGCATAAGGGGTATGCATATCATTAGCTATTTACTTTACAGAACATTAAGCATTTTCAAGTGGTTTGAGTGTGTCTCTATTATGTGTCCCTATAATGTGTCCCTCTAATGTGCGTGCCCCCAATGATTGAGAGCTGCCCTATAGATAACTCTGTCCAAAGTGGTGCTTCTACAGAAAGGTTAATGTTGCAATTCCATCCAGCAGAAATTCATCACTCTTTACTATCCTAAAAACTACAGAAGCAACGGCTTTGTACGTGGAACCTGGATGCACATAATGCATAGAATCATACAGACATTAAGGTTGGAAAAGACCTCCAAGATCATCTACTCCAATCATCAACTCAACCCCACCGTGCCCTTCAGTGCCACAGCTGCCCTTTTCTTGAAAACCTTATGTGGCAAATCTAAAGTCAGAGTGTGCATAGATGGCAGCAGGTATGGCACAGCAGCTCCCCTTCCTACCAGTTCCCATCTGCCTTGCTTGGGAAGAAGTGTAGGCTGTTCTCACAGCTTTTGGCTACACCCCTGCAGAACTGAATTTGGAACGTGAGTATTAAAATAATGCATTCTAAAAGAATTGCTTATCCTGGCCTTGGTGACGATGAAGACTTCTTTAAACACGTGGATAGATTAAAAAAGCTCTTAAGAGACCTGAGTGTAAACAGCAATCAAGAAATGCCCTGTTACATTTTATATAGAAAAGGCACTAACATTTTTTAGACTATGAAGAGTACTCTATTGTCTGAAAGTAATAAGATATTCTGGATATGCCTGAATGTCATTAAATACGACAAACATCTTTGGCGCATTCATGTCATCGACTACGCTGTCGTACAGGTCGGTAGGATCTGCTGAGCATTTTGGAGGTGGAATGACCAGCCCTCTGCTCCCAACACAGTACTCCCCTGTGAGGACCCGAGCCAGGTACATGTATTTTCTGCCACTCGTATCTGGTCTTGAATAAGTATCCTGAGCAGAGTAAATTGCATTAACGGCAAAGTAGGTTCCATTTCCAATGCTTGCAGCTGTTTGGAAAGATGTTTGCAAATACAGTTAGTGTTCTTATTCCCAGAAGAATCTCTTAAACTCCCTTTTTTTTTTTTTTTCTAAATTCTACAGAAATTATAAATTGGCTGTATAGTTTATCAGCACAGTCTGAGTAATAATCCTTTTTATCAGAATCAAACATGAATCCCCTTAGATCAGGCTGAAGTGTCAATCAGATCTGAGTTAGGCTGCCCAAGTCTCTCAAGATCAAGTCAGCCCTAGAGATCTGCTGGCCCCGTGTACACCTTCAGGAAATTAACTGCTTTGGAAAACTACTCACCATTCATTCCAGCAAAACCACGATTAAATCCATTGTAGTTGATTGTGCTCAATGACATTTTAGCTGTCCCGTGAAACAACAGCTTCTCATTATCTTCAGTTTTGTTCTTCATACACAGAGACTTCTTTTTGATTTGGTAGGTCTGCCAGAGGAAGGGATTTTGTATTCTTTGAATCTGCAAAGTCACAAAATGGAGCTATAGTAGGGACCAATACTGATCATGACCACAAAACATCCAAAGCAAACCAAACTGAAACAATGACAGTGATTATCACAATACCCTGTTACTGTGTGTTTAGTGAGCCTCCTGAAAATCAGAAACCAAAGTAACTTACAAATGGTTTTTGAGCTTGGTAATTTTTGGCACACATTTGTCTTGCCTTGCATGCCGTGTACAAGGCAACTACAGTAGCACTGGTGTTTTCAGAAATAGGCTGTTCTACTACTGCTAGTGGAAAGGAGGCATTGATGTGAGATGCATTCCGTGCATCCTAATAATCTTTACTGATGATTTTTCCCATTAAAAGGGTAGGCTGTAGCAATAGCATTACAGTGAATTTATCTTCTAGACCTCAGCAAGGAAGTAAAAATTACTTCCTTTGCTTTGTAGCCATGAGAAATTCCTATTTAAAAAGAAATTGGTGGGAGGACAGATGTTGCTGGCTCCTATGCCAACAGTGTGAATACAGCTTAGGGCAAAACAGTGTGTCTGCATCCAATATAATCTTAGAGCTGCAAAAGCTTTCCATTTTCAATAGAAAAAGACTTCATGTCATCACCTGATTTTTTACATTGTACACCAATATTTTGCTCTATTCCCATTTTCTTGACCATGATTCATTGGAGAAATTTTTTCAAACAAATGTTCTCACTCTTAATATCATTTTATTTTCTCATATAATTCCATCTTCTCCCTGGCAATTAAATCTCTGTCCATTGTTTTGTGGACTTTTCAATAAAAAAGGATCAAATCATGACACTGGTTAAAACCAGCACTGTAGCCTGAAAGGCTCTGTCTGGGACCAACAGGGAAATCCATTCCTCTAGCAGTAAAACAGTAAAAAGCTTTACAGCCAGCCTGCAAAGACAGGGCTGCAGAGAGCTAATTGGGCAGCTGGCTCTTCCAGCAGAGTATCTGCAACTCCAAATGCTTCTTAGTTTCCCAAGACCTCCCATCGACAGATTGCCACCCTACAGACTGACGGGCAGGTCTGCTGCATTCGGTGGCCTAATCTTGTCAACTTTCGACAATGAAATGAACTGCAGAAGAGGAAGCAGAGTTTAATCCAACGCACAGCTGAAAGGCCGCAATCTTTTCATCTCTTAAATCATATTTCTTATATACAAAAAGATCTTTTCCTTTTAATTTTGAATGTGTTTGCTCATTCTTCCAATTCAACATACAATTTCCTAATGTGTCGTGTTAACTATTCAATACCACATTAGTTAAACAGAGAGTTAGCCTGAATACTTATGGTCACTCATTTTGCATTACTAGGAAGGCAGAAATGCCAGTGCAACTCTTAGGAATTTTTGGAGAGACTGATGCAGAAGGTGTATCGGGTTACAGAAATGTGACAAACAGATACTTAGGAAGTACATTAATGCTTTCATCCCAAGAGTTCATTTTTTCCCCATAGGATTTCACCTTCTCTATGACAAAGTTTTGAGCGGTTTTCTGAAACATCTTCTGAACGTCAAGATATTCCTGACACGACTGTGTGAGGGCCACCAGTTTGACTCGTTCCCCTTGCATGTCTTCCCACTTCGCAGGGAACTCTATTGACTGCATATCTGCAAAACAGGAATTGTTTTAGCATCACTTGTATCTAGCTCACTTTTGTAGGTGTCCTGCAAACAGACTGCAAATAGGGGGCTGAGAGGACAGCAAATATTATAAAATACTTGATTCCAAAAATGTTCCTTTGTCAGATTTATGCATGAAGCCTATGCTTACTAGTTACATACACACGGGTAACTTTTGTATTTACAATAGAATTTATGATTTTGGTCATACCTACTCTTCTGCTACTTACAAATTTAGAATTGCTGGCTATGGCGTGCCCAGCTAAATAAATAAGTAAATAAGTAAATAGCTATGGAGAAACTTACTTCTTTGGAATAACTTGTTTGCAATTATCAGATTTATCATTCAATAACCACTATTAAAGGTTTCTTATTAGCAAAGCTGTAATTTACCTTCATTCTTTGGCACGCGTTGAATGTTTATAGTTCTTCCTTGGTCATCGTGAGCCTGTAGAGTATTCAGATCCACCCTGTAGTTGATCTTGTTAATTTTGACAGTCAGATGTGGTTTTTTATCTATTTTGGCATCTTCCAACTGCATATTTGTCAGTTTATCAAAAGCAACAAAGCTATCATCGGTTCTTTGATACCTCCACTCTACTAGGTTATAAACAAGTTCTGCCTTGGATTGTTCTTCTTGAGTAGTCTTTATTTTTTTGATCATTCTTTGAACTTCTGCAGAAACAGAACAGACTTCCCTGCTAATACCAGAAATTGTAATGCAAGGTGGAGAGTGGTTCTTATCAAGCTGAATGGTAACATGTCTTCCTCTCTGGAGATTTGCCAAAGTCTCAATTTGTCTCTCATCAAAATTTTCAATTAGCTCATCTACAATCCTGTTTTCAAACTGTTCCTTTAAAATCAAATCTATTATCCAGGACTCAGTTGCATCCACATTTTTTTTGCTTTCTCCACAAATTTGAAATGTAACTTTATCAACTTTCTTCTCCAAAACCAAGAGCTTTTTCTTCTCGGTGGATTTTTTTTTGCCCCAAATATATGCTGTGAAGAAATATATGTTAATTATTAGTTTTATATAGAAGATCTTTAGTTTTGTGAGCCCAAGCACACAGAAAACCCACCTACTTACATTTTAGCGTCGATATCCATGACTGTGGTTCAGACGAATCAGAATCTTCTCTTTTCTTCATGCTTTCATAAAAGTCTCTCAGCATATGCCTCTGGAAAATGACTATTCTAATTTCTTTCAAATGCTGTACTGATCTACTGCTTGCAAACTCCACTATAGCATCCAACATATCATCAGCTACCTTTGCTGGACTCTGTTGTGCAGCACCTAAACAAAAATAAAAGACACATATCAGGCAGTGAACAATATTTAAATCAGTATTTAAATCAAGGCAGCATCCAGCTCTTACAGGCTGGTGTCACTCTCTCTTCTCTCATTATGCCTTCTCACCAAATACCCCCATCACAGCTCTAATCACTTCCCCATGAAAACACAAACCTGTTCCAATTGCTGGGAAGGCAACAGATTTGTACCTCCTTAATTCACACTCATGAAGCACTTTGGAGACCTGATTCTTCACATTCATACTGTGAATCAAGTGGATGATTTTACTGCAAGACAGTGCACCACCCTCTGTAGTAATAAAACCACTTTGAAGCTGTCCAGCTGGAAGAGAAAAGATGAAAAAGGAGACATTTTCAAAGTGGCTATTTTCTGATAAGGCAACTGTTAATATGGATGCTAGTGTACACTAGAGGGATAAATACTTGAAGAGGAGTGGAGAAAATAGAAAGAAGTCCACTGTGAAGGGTGGTGACGCACTGGAACAGGTTGCCCAGAGAGGCTGTGGATGCCCCATCCCTGGGGGCATTCAAGGCCAGGCTGGATGTGGCTCTGGGCAGCCTGGTGACCCTGCACATAGCAGGGGGGTTGAAACTAGATGATCAGTGCGGTCCTTTTCAACCCAGGCCATTCTATGATTCTATGTGCGCTATATTATCCTGGTTGTAGTTGACTCAAGTTTTCTCTGTAAATATCCCAATGTCAGAATTTCATGAGACAATAATTCAAGTGATTGCATGTTTTCTGTTTGACTGCAATTTCCTGGAATCTCTCCTACGAAGCAGTTTCTTATTTAGTACAACTTAACAATTTATGTTCAATTCAAATACAGCTCACTTTTATTAAAGTGCACGCCAATTGAATGTGCACAATTCATTTATACATGAAATCCTTTCTTTTGTCACCTATTCACTGAAAGCTCAAACTGTTACTCTGCAGAAGAGCCGAATGTTTAAAATAATGTCATGAAGATAATGACTATTTGGTCTAAAAACTGGTATGGAATCTTTATAAGGGTTCTTGTGCTTTTCAGAGCAATACTGTTTGGTTTTAAACACCTCAGATCGAAGTCATGTTGTGAGGATGAATGGACTCTTGTGAACGTAGTCTGTTTGAACCAAAGGGACTGTTTCTGCTCTTAAGCCAGGCACATACTTGAGTAACTTCAGGGCTGACATCTTACACTGTATTATTTTCCAAGCGTTTATTAGCATCAGAAATCTTCCAACGTCTGTTCAGTTGTGAAAAATTCTTAAATCATATGCCAGGACAACAGGACTGTTCAAAACTCTTTGCAGAGAGAGGTTTTTGTTTTGTTTTAAGATAAAATAATTATGCTATCAGAATACAGAATCGTAACAAGAACAATAAGTGTTTTGAGAGAAGAAAAAGAAATCTAATTAAAAAAATGTATGTGTTTTAACATACCATATTGATGACATTCTTCTTCTACATCGGAACCAGCAGCATCCATAACAGCTTTGAAAACCCCTTAAATTATTCAAGAAAAAGCATACACATTATTCATTAAGGCAGCTTCAATATTTCTACTCAAAACTCCAGCTGAATTCTGTAGATTGAACACCCCCAAATATCATAGTACAAGAGCCAGCAAAGGGCAAAACCTTGCCAGTTCCTCTGAGTACAAACTGCACTGGCTGCAAATAGAACACTGTCTTTGTTACTGACTGGAAATCCTTAAAAATGACTCCTACTTTGTTCTACCTGGTAATATTATGACCTTCACCAAACTCCCAGATTGCTTTGAATTACACATTTGGTGTCTTCATTCTTACACAGTTGATGCTTAGGCTTATAATGAGATGCATATGTAAATAAATATATTAGAATGAACATTTTTACAGAATTATTTTGATCTCAAAAATCCCTTTTATTTAAGCATTTTTCATTTTAAACCTCTTCTGAGTAGTTTGAAAACTACATGGAATATTCAGAACATGTGATAATAAGATCTATTTCCTGACAAATCACTGCTTTCTATTTCTCATCTGAAAAATAAGCTTCATAACAGTTTCACATATGGACAACTCTCTCCCCTTCGTGTTCCTAGAAGCTAGCATAAATTTTCCACTAAAGAACAATACATTCACAGTGCAATACCTGATTTGGCATCAAATGTTCGATTTGATATATTTACAATAACCTCTGTGTCTTCCTTGGTAATATCTCCACTAATTACTTTGAGTGTAATGGAATCAATCTTCATTTTATAAGCTCCCGATGTTTCAGTTGAAACAGGGCTGACGAAGTCTGCAAGGAAAAGAAAAAGATCTTAAAACACTACAGTTGTAGCTTTGGATATTATCCCTTTCCACTGATGGAAACTGTAATTTATCCTTTTGTGGAGTTTACTGTAGACCAGCTTGATAGCATCTTGACAGTCTCTACCTACTTCTCTTTAAATCCATTTCTGAAAGCAGGAAGGTACAGTATTTTTTCCTATTTAGATACTATGAAAGTGAAACCAGCTCGATTCCTGTAAGTTTGTGCAATATCAGTTCAGGAAGGACTGCTAGAGTCATGTGATGAGACCAACTCTGTGAGACTTTCTTCTCTGAACTCTTAAACAACATGGAGCATTACCAGTAATGGAGATCCCAACACAACCTTAAACCCTTTGAGCTAGAACACTAATGGTTCCCTTACCAGGTTATCCTCCTCCATGTACTAAGACCGGTCACACTAAGCACACCCTCAGCAAAAGAAATTCCTCATCAAGATTTTTACAAATGGAATTTAAGAATGTCAGTCCATTAAGAGGAAATAAATGTTCTTTCTTTCTTATGATATTTCATCTGTTTCCTGCTACGTATAAAACCACTTTGCACTACTTACATTCTCCCCCATGTCCCACCTCCTGTCCTTATGAAACTTACTTAGCCGTGGTGCTGCATCACCAGTTATCCTACGTTTTAGTTCACTGGTAAAAGCCTAGAGAGAAAAGGTACCAAAGATACAATTTCAGACTTTATATACCAGATATTTGTATAATTAAATTTAATAGTCATGTAACTCTTGCTGAGCCATCCGATGCATTTTACAGCAGTGTTTAGGCATCACTACTAACAGTGGAAGCCTCACAGTGGACAGTGTGATAACAGATACTGTCTTTGCATTGCCAGAACTGCCCTGTGAAAAGATGAGTGAGCAGCAACATGTGTTTACAGTGCCAGCAAACGAGGCACATTTTGTCTGCAGCTTGTGCTTACTGGGAGTTTCCTTTTTAGAGATGCTGAATGAGATAGCAGAGTGACGTCCCCTTTCACTGGCCCAAAGTAGTAAAAAAAGTGCTAAGTCATTCCCTTAAGAAACCAATGTATCACTGACATATTGGTAAGGTTTGATTAGAACAGCATGTGACGTGGATGGATTTGCCCTGAGAAAAAATACCTGAATGTTATGTGTATCATCTGGGTGCAAGAGAAAATGAACTTCCTGGAGAGTCTTCCGAGTGCGACTGCTGCTGAACTTGAATACTTCATCAAACATTAACTTAGAAACAATGGTTTTAGGAAATCTAAATCCTCCAGTTCCAATAGCTGGAAAAGTGATGGACTTCAGTCCAAATTCTTCAGTTTTCATCAAGCAGAAATTGACTATGTTTTCTAGGGTCTGTAAAACATAGCAAAGATCAATTATTTAAGAAAATGGAAAAAAAAATACTTTTGCGTCATACATTGTTAGCTCCATAGAGAATATGCTGGTGTAAGAAAAAGCTGAGGGTACACAAGGCATTTTTAAGGTCACTGACACAGGAGGAAGCGAAATTCATTTGTCTAAATGAACTGTTTTAAATGCTGACACTTCAAATATTTTAAAACTAAACTCAAATGTACCTTCAGGGCCTGCCCACTTCCTCCATCCCACTGAGGAAGTACAGCATGAAACACGAACTTGCAAGCCAGAGTGCATCCACTCGTGCAGAGCACACTCCGATTACCAGCTGCCTGTTGTCCTTTTTCCTTGTCAAACTCCGTCTGGAGCTCTGGTCCAGCCTCTTCCAGCAAGGCCCTGCAGAGAGGCCCCACGCCAAATTTCAAATCTGTGCCAACGCTGTTGACGACAACATCCGTCTGCAACAAAATGAAAACAAAGGTATCTATAGCCAGACTTCAAAAATGCACTTGCCAGCATCGTCACAAGATACAAAATTTATTGCATAAAGCACATGTAAGCTACAAAACTTAATGCACATTTCCTCCCTTTCACCAAAGCAGGACTGTATGCTGATCAGAAGCAGCATCTTTTTCACCAAAACAAGGTGAAAGAAGGTTGCTGTGCTTTCATGAAGCAAACAGGCCAAGTTGTTTGCTTTACACTCCACAGGAGGTATTTTATTTACAAATGATTAAAAACGTGCGCCCCACTGAACATTTTTACATCTAATATTGCTCTTCTGTTGCAACAGGCTCTTAGACACAGACAGGGGAAGAAACTAATATTGGGAAAAAAATAGAATCAGATCTAGACTTTGGAAAAAATAAGCTAAGCATGCACTCTCCTATGGGACTGCTTTTCTAAAGTAATTTCTTCAACGACCATGTCACACTTTATACGTTGACCCTAGATCTGGAGAATGAATAAAACCCAGCTAGGAACTAAACATCTGAAATTCATGGCTGCTCACTAGAAATAGCTCCAGAATGACAGACTCCAGTCTGAAATCTATCAGTTTTGCCATCTTGCTTTCTTGCTTAGCTACCACATGGAAAATTTTAAGACCTACCGTTGCATCTATAATGTCTTTCTTCTCCACTCGGATGCGCAATCCTTCCGCTGTTGTAATCATCTTCTCACCATCTGTGGCCATGCAAAGATCCTCTCCTCTCTTCTCCCTCTGGCTCTCCCCCTGCCTGTGATCCGTAGTGCATCCCTGCTGCGGCACTGGGGAGGATGGCTTAGTTGTAAACACTCTTTGTACAGTCTCCCTCAGAAACTGAACTGTTTCTTCATCAGAGGCAACAAGATGAATCTCCTTCAAGCTGCTGTCCCCGTTGAATTCTTCCAGGGTTTTCTTGATGGCTGACACAATTGTATTTACACACTTGTGCAGCGGGAAGCCAAAAATCCCTCCGCTTACAGAAGGGAAAGCTATGGAGCGATGATTATACGTTTCAGCCAGCTGCAGGCTCATTTTAATGGCCTCTCTTAACAAGTGCACACACTTTCCTGCACTCTTCTCCTTCCACTCGGGCCCAACAGCATGGATGACCCGTTTGCAGGGGAGCTTCCCCGCTCCCGTGATCACTGCACACCCAGCCTGCAGACGCCCGCTCTTCCTCACCACCTCATCACACTCAGCCTGCAGCTCTGGACCAGCTGCTTGGAGCAGTGCCCAAGCAAGGCCACCAGTGTGTTTTAGGTCTTCGTTTGATGCATTCACCACAACATCGACTGGGTAATTGCACAAGCTACCTTTATGTACCAGCACTTCAACGCCATCTTGTAGGGTTAGCTTGTAGCGGAGTTTTCTTTCCTCTTTATCATCATTTTCACTCTTCTGTTGTTCTTCTTCTTTCAGCCTAATCAGACAGTTAAACTTCTGCTTTGCCTCAAAAACAAATGTATCTTTCCTGTCAATGAAGAACTGCTTTGCTCCTGGTTTATCAACTGACACATCCTTCCAGTAAAGGGATGAGATAATTTTTTCCAACACAGTGGCTGCTTTTGGCACTTCTGCTCTTGGTCCACTCAGGGAAATAGACGGCGTCTTGGTTTGAAAGCGTACTGTCACACCCTTCTTCCTCAGTTCATCACAAACAGCAGATTTTTCCTTCTCTACAAACTGCACTGCCACCAACTTAGCGGGGATTTCTCTTTCCACCTGCGTGTTTCTATCTATAAAATCATAAAGGGCCTGATAAACTGCTTCTACAGTCTCAGTAAAGCCAGTAATAATCACTGTATTTTCACTTCCAACAGGTTCACGGATGACTACAGTTTCCTGGGAAGGGGGGTACTTCTTACGCAAGAAGGCAAGCAGATGACCCCACTCTTTCATTTTAGTGACTTCACAGTCGTTCACGTCAATGCTTCTATATGCTAGGCCTGCCTTTAATTGCTTTTCTCCTTCTGAAAGATCTTTAGGAGTCTCTCCAAATAGCATCACAGTGTCATCCTCAAGCTCATAAAAAGCATTAATTTTTTTCGCAGCAAATAACATCTCTGACATTGTCTTACTATTTACACGCTGCAGATGTAGGAAAACATTGCAGTTAACATTAACTGATGTCGAGGGCATATTCAATACCATTTCCAGTAAGTTGGCTTTGGTTTTATAAACTTCTGCAGATAATCCACACAACTGAACAGTCTTTTTTGTGTCATCATAAGAGATCTGTAAGCATGGATGTTCTTTGTGAATATTCTCTTCTAGCCCAGCATTATGCAAAACTGCATACTTCCCTGGGGTGATCGACACAGAAATTTCTATGTTTTGTTTTTTCCTTTCACTTTCCTCCATGGCTTTTACCATGCATTCCCTCACTTCTTTCTCTGCACTGTCCACTGCTGCTCTGTTGCCTGCTATCACCACCATCTCCTCAGAAATATCAGTTATGATCAAATCATCCTCTTTCATCAATCTGTTCTTCAGATCTTTCCACGTCACTGATCTTACTTCACACTTTATAGCTATGTAACGCGACATGACACGTGAGAACTCAGTGGAAACATCTTGCTTCCAGGTCTTGATCAACTTAATCATTGTTTCCTTCTGCTCAGAGATAGATGATGATGGACACAGTGTGATTTCTGGTTGAGCACAATCTGTCTGCGGCCATTTTAAACAACAATGGCAATTTGCCATTTCCTGGTTTATGGCTTCAATCAGTCTATCTTGCCTTTGTAAAAACTGCCAGACATAGGGATCTAGTGGCATCACCACAGGGTCTGGCATCTTGATAACTGGTCTTTCTTCTCCATACAGAGCTGTTCCCAGGGAGTGGTAATACGGATGCACAGAAACTGGTGTTTGTTCAAGTAAATGCTGCTTTTCCAAGACAGTGCTTAGATCTAAGAGTTATATACACACATACACACATCATTAATTTCAAATCAAGTAAATTAATCTATGGTTAGCACAATTAAATTGAATAAAATAATTTGTGTTGGTTGGCCACTTGAAGGAGCTATTTTCATGTCTTTCCAATTTCCCAGGCACTCTGTAGGTTCCAAGCAGTCTAGTGAATATGCTTATGTCATTAATTCCTTATACAGCTGTGCCTTTCTTTCACTTCCTAAGGAAACCCCAGCACAGAGCAGGGCCAAATCAGGGTATTACTATGAAATGGACCTTATTTTCAACCTAAAATAAAATTCATTGTCCCAGTGCATTTTTTATATTTGCCATTTGGTAGGAGCGGGCAAATGAAATGAATCATAAGATTGATGGGAGCTTAAAACACATTACCAAGAACTAAATCACATATTAACATAAAAACATTCCTAAGCAAATGCAGAACATCAGAAGAAAAGAGGCAGCATTACCTTTGTGATCACAGAAAGTAATGATGGCCGAGTTCTCCTCGGGGAAGAGCTGGATGTCTGACACAGGCCCACCTCCATTTCGTGTGCTCTCGAAATAAACTGTGAGGTAGTCTGTGGAAACGTTATCTGGTATGTTTTCAGCCTTGATGCTGCGAGTCACTTCAAGAAGCCTGGCAGTTATTTTGAATCTTTTCACTCTTTTGTTTTGCGCACATTTGTTGATGAATTCTTGAGTATCTGTAGACAGAAAAGCGGTATTAACATGGTTTCCTTATCATCACGGCTGGCACAGGAGCAAGCCAAGTCTACTTTTCCCTGTATTTGCAGCAAAGACAGCTGCAAAATAACTCAGTGTTGTAACAAAAGGGGGGAAACGGACACAGCCACGTTACTTTGTGCTGTTCATTACTACTTTCTCTCTGTCCCCTCATCCATATCTTGTATATACCCCAATAATCTATAGAATCCATCTCCATACTCAGCCTGTTTCTAATTCTCATCTGTCTCAAAATGAGATACAAACAGTGAAGTTGTCATGATTTTCCTTTTCACTCTAAAATTTGGAGCACAGACATTTTCATGGAGCAGTATATAAAACTTTCATCTTTCAAGCTCTGAACACTACGATTCATACATGTGCATGAAAATAATTGTCAGTGTTCGTCCTGTCTTACCAATACTTTTTAGAAAAGTAGCTACAGCAACATTTAACTCCGGTATCATTTCCACAGTGAAATCATCATCCACAGCTAAGCCACTGACGTTCTCTAACAGCATCTGTATGCATTTTGCACTGCATCCTTCAACATTTTCAAGCACCACAGAAGGTGAAGTCTCTGCAGATTGTGCTGCAGTCTTCTCCATGGAACGAGCTCTCTCCTGGAGTTCACTGTTTGGAAAATCATTCTCTGTTTTCTGCAAAGCTCCTCCTGCAACATTTTTAACAGAAAGAGAAATAGGCCCTGTTACATATTGGTGCGCATTTCCAGGAATAAATAGAATCATAGGATCATTAAGGTCGGATCTAAGATCATCTGGTCCAACCATCCACCTACCACCAATACTGCCCACCAAACTATGTTCCCCAGTGCCACATCTTTCCTTAAACACCTTCAGGAACAGTGACTCTACCACCTCCCTGGACAGTCTGTTCCAATGCCTCACTGCTCTTTCTGAGAAGAAATGTTTCCTAATATCCAACCTGAGCCTTCTGGCACAACTTCAGGCCATCACCTCTCATCCTATCACTGTAGCCTGAGAGAAGAGGCCAATCCCCACCTCATCACAGTCTTGTTTCAGGGAGTCGTAAAGAGCCATAATGTCTCCCCTAAGCCTTTTCTTGTCCAGACTGAACAATCCCAGTTCCCTCAGCTGCTCCCCATAAGACCTGTGCTCCAGACCGTTTGCAGCTCCGCTACCCTTCTCTGGACATGATCCAGAGCCTCTTGTAGCAAGGAGCCCAAAACCAAACACAGCATTCAAGGTGCAGCCTCACCAGTGCCGAGTACAGAGGGACAATCAGCTCTCTGCTCCTGCAGGCTGCACTACTGCTGGCAGAAGCCAGAATGCTGCTGGCCGTACAGCCAACCTCAGAAGTATCCCCTGCCCCAAACCTGCGCTGCCAAAGGACCACCAGCCATCGCCCAAGATTTTGCCAAGAGAAAATTGAAATCAGGGGGGAGGAGAGGAGGGCGGTCAGGCAGGGTGGGAGAGATCCACCTCAGCAGCTCTTCCCATTTCACCTGCATGGCCTGAGGGTAACTGCAAATGGGAACTGAGAGAGTTGTCCCTCAAGCCAATGGAGAACAGGAAGGCTCTTCAGCTTCCAAACACACTCCAGGTTTCAATGGTCTGTCAGAATCAGAGGGCTCTGCAGGACCCATCAGGAGATGCTGCCATCCAGCAGCCACCCAACAGATCTCCGTCCCCAACATGGCAATTCCCCCGGTTAGGAGCAGCAGTCAGGGGAGGCAGACAAAACCAATGGACTATACTGAGAAGCGATCACCCCACTGGCAGGGGCAGAAGCACCCTCTCTGATACCAAGGGATGTCTGTGCAGCCATCTGCTGACTGACCAGGTGGGAGACAAACCCCCAACACCTGCAAGCCAACCACAGAGCCACACAGTGCTCACAGCAGCCATCCTTGCAAACAGTGGCAGCTTTCCTCTCACTGTTCCAACGAACACAAGTTGCTTTTGCTTAAACCTCCAAACCTTGTGGCAGCACCTTTAGGGCTGTATGGTATCTTCTGACCCCACTGGAGACCCCTCACCCCATCAGAGACCTGTGCCACCATGCAGGTCTGCTCAGGCCCCAGTACCCCCACCCCCCGCAGCCATCTGTCATCTCACCGGGTGCTGGTCCTGTCCCTACAGCATCCACTGGCCTCACACCTTCTGTGGGAACAGACATCTTCACCCCACGATCCCGACGGGGGCCCATAGAGCCGGCAGTGGGAGCAGGCCCAAGGGAAGAGAGCGAAACGCAGGGAGCAGGGCTGGAGCAGGCAGTTGAGCCGAAGGGTTGCACACTGCTGGCTAGAGGGTTTCACGAGCGAGCCTGATATACAGCAACAACTGATACCGAAGCCATAATATTTACAGAATGGAGGCTTTGAAGGCCTAATGGCATAATCCTGACAGGAGGAAAACAAGGCACAGCTGCAGAAGCCAAAGCTCTGTGCCCACCATTGCATCTCCACTTCATTGACAGGAATCATCTGTGCCACCACGCCCAGTGAAGAAAGTGTAAAAAAGAGGAGAAACATACAAGGCAGCATTGAACCAGATTTGGTACAGAAAGGAAAATGCCCCAGTGTTAGCACTGACAAATTTCTCGAGGAACCAGTCCTTCTTGGTGGCCTACTATTGACTTTTCACTAAGGCAGGTGTATTTTGATGTGCAGTGCTGCTTTCTAGACTGCATTCTGAGCCACAAAACTTGCTTGACTATTGCTGAAAGGGGATCTGGCCAAGTAGCCAAGCTCACCGTGGTAGTGGTGAGATGTGACACTTCACAAAGTCTATTAACTGCAGGGAGTGCAAAGATACCTGGCCTGGGATTAAGACCTTCCACATATGTTTGTATGTATGTCTCATTTGAGAGCAGTTATGCAGGATAAAGGAACTAAATCCCTCTCCAGATACATTTCTCTGATGAAATTGGCTATTAAAGAAGCTTACAAGAGATGCATGGTTTAAGTGTGGCAGGGTGAACCCCATCCTTGGTGAACACACCTGGTAACACATGCTTCCCTGCATCACCTGAGCCCGAGCATCAAACTCAGAAAGAAATTTTAAGCACAGCACTTGTCTTGATTTGGTCTGGGATGGAGTTAATTTTCTTCCTAGTAGCTGGTACGGGTCTGTGTTTCGGCTTTACGCTGAGAAGAATGTTGATAACAGAGATATGTTAGCTGCTGCAGAGCAGAGCTTGCACAAAGTCAAGGACTTTGCAGCTTCTCATGCTGCCTGACAATGAGAGCTGGGGGTGCACAGGGAGCTGCAGGAGGTGCACAGCCAGGATAGCTCACCCAAAGCACCAAAGGGATATTCCATACCACACGATGTCATGCTCAGTAACAAAACTGGGGCAGTTGAGCAGGTGGGCTTCCTTTGCTCAGGGACTGGCTGGTCATCGGTCAGCTGGTAGTGAGCAACTGTGTCGTGCATCACTTGCTCTTTTATTATAATAATAATTATTATTATTATTCCTTCTTTTCTCATTAAACTGTATCTCAATCCATC
Source organism: Pavo muticus (assembly GCA_016647715.1). NCBI lineage: Eukaryota > Metazoa > Chordata > Aves > Galliformes > Phasianidae > Pavo > Pavo muticus. Next base: position 814,004 of record JACDJE010000322.1, on the reverse strand, counting down.
AGTTCTCTCACTTCTACCTTTTTGATTCTCAACCCCATCTCACTGTAGGGGAGTGGCTGTGTGTGCCTGGCTGCTTACGTTTCCCCACATCACCTGGGCCAGGCTGTCAAATTCAGAGAGAAATTTCAGCCCAACTCCCCACTGAGTGGGAGATCTGTTCTTATTTCAGGAAGAATCATCACAGAGACACGGCAACATTTTACCTTCTCTTTGAAGGTCTCTCATGGCATCCAGAGCCTAAAATAAAATTAAAACAAATGATCAGTGACTGATTCGTCATTCTCATAATTGTTTCAAAGCTCGAGTTAGGGTTATAATTTGTATTCACCTTTGTGGGTACTAATTTTTCCTCAAATGCTTCCTGTTCAGCTGCTGCTTCGAGCTCCGTGACAGTGAACTTCAATTTCCCTTTTTCTCCCAAATCCAGCTCATGAGTCTGTCTCTCAAGGACCTTTTGCTTCACTGAGGAAAACCAAAGAAAAGAGTGACAAGCTGAACAGAAAAACAACCCTATACATTAAACCATGTGGCATTTGCTACCATTAGCTTAGGACTCATACATTTCCCCACTAAACAGAAGAGCTTTAAACTCATGATGCTAACACAGCACGCAGGGGACTTTCCTCCTGAACAGGAAGGAAACAGAAATTATCGCAGTGCCAGAACAGGATGACATAAAGCTCCACCCTGCCTGCACTGCTCCATCACACATTTCCCAACCTGTGTAAGGGCTGCAGCCCCGTGCCTTGCACACCCTCTTCCAGCAGCATGGGGCTGTGGTCTTCCCTCAACTTACCAGATGGGGAGAGGCAGCAGCAGCAAGGAAGCATGGTAAGACAGAGAAAAATAATATACACATAAATTTATGCACAGACATGTATATGCATCTACATGTATTTAGCATAACTGGAACTGAATGCTTCCTCCCTGCTGCATGTTTATATTTCATATTTCTAACGTATATCTGCAGTCACAATAAGGATTAACTGCCATCATATTAATATTGCTATATTAAATAAAATATGTGTCCCTAGTGCCGAGCCCTGGGTTGCTCACTGCCAGCCAATTGACCTCTGCTCACAATGATCCTTCAGGCCTGTTTTCTCACCCAGTGAACAGCACATCCATCCCAGCCATATGCTGACAGTTTCTCCAGAAGGCTGTGGGAAAACAGCATCAAACACTTTGCTAAAGTCCAAGCAAACCACGTCCACAGCCTTTCCCTCATCCACTGAAGATGTCAACTTATTATTGACAAAGGTTGGATAAAAAGTTGTTGACAGTAAGGGAGATGAGGCACTGGCACAGGTTGCCAGTGAGGTGGTGGATGCCCCGTCCCTGGAGACACCCGAGATCAGGCTGAACTGGGCTCTGAGCACCTGATTGAGATGTAGGTGCCCCTGTTTCTTGCAGGGGAGTAGGACCAGATGGCCTTTAAAGGTCCCTTCAACTCAAACGAGTCTGTGCTTCTATGGTAGTCAGGGGGGGATGTGCCCTTCACAAACCCATTCTGACTGGGTCTGACCCCTTACTGTCCTGTACGTGCTGTGCGATGCAACGATTTGCTCCATAACCTTTGCTGGCACTAATGCCATATTGGAAAGCTTGTAATTCCCTGGGTTTATAAATTTATAGCTGATTAAGTTTTACTCAAAAACCACTTAGAGGATAGTACTAAGCACCAAATTTAGGGTTGTATATGTAAATGCTCATATTGTATATTCTATATTGCATATTATAGGTGCATATTGCATATTATATCATACAGAGTTGCACAGTGCGTATCAGATGGTGAACCACAGAACAGCTCAGGTTGGAACGAACCTTAAAGCTCACCCAGCTCCAACCCTGTGATCTCATCCGACCTGACCCTGAGCACCTCCCTGGAAGGGGCCCCTACAGCATCTCTGGGCAATAAACAACATACATTACATCACGTACAACAACCTGGTGTTTGACCGCACAGATTTATATATAAGCTTGCATAAAGTTACAGCTCGTAAGCTACACGTCATCAAGCCAGCATTTCCCTGCCCCCCGCCTTCTCCCCGTGCCGGCTCACCGTCGGGTTGGGCGAAGCAGACGAGCAGCTGCCCGGCACCCCTCCGCAGCTCGCACTCGCCGCCGCCCGAGCGCTTCGGGCTCTGGAAGTAGAGCAGCAGCTTCTTGCGCAGCGCGGCCGGCGGCTCCGCGGTGCCCCAATCTCCGCGCACCAGCAGCGGGAAGGAGCCCGGCCGCGGCCCCGCCATGGCTGCGCTGCCCCTCCGCCTCTGTCCCGGCCGCGCTGCCTTTCGCTTTCTCTTCTCGGCCGAGGGGAGTGAAACAGGGCATTTCCCGGCATTACCCTGCAGCACACGCCCAGTCCCAGGCGCAGCCCTGCTGCTCACGACGTTTTCACACCTCCTTGGTTAGGCTCCTTTCCAGGTTTTTGAGCACTGTTATTTGCATTATACTTTTTAATCAGAGATACGTTTCATAGAATCATTAAGGCTGGAAAAACCACTGAGATCACTGAATCCAACTGTCACCCATCCCCACTGACCACGGCCCTCAGTGCCACATCTCCATGGCTCTTGAACACCTCCCTGGGCAGCCTGTACCAGTGCCCCACTGCTCTTTCTGAGAAAATATATTTCCTAATATCCACCCTGACTCTCCCCTGGCACAGCGTGAGGTCATCGCCTCTCATCCCATTGCTGTCACCTGGGAGCAAAGGCTGAACCCCACCTCGCCACAGCCTCCTTTCAGGGAGTTGTAGAGAGCCATAAGGTCTCCCCTGAGCTTCCTCTGGACTGAACAAGCCCAGTTCCCTCAGCTGCTCCCCATAAGACTTGTGCTACAGACCCCTCACAGCTCCTCCTCTGAACACACTGTAGTGCCTTGATGACTTTCTTGTGGAGAGGAGCCCAGAACTGAGCACAGTACTTGAGCCTGTAGCAGTGCATGGGGCTGTTGTAAATGAAATGCAGGACCTAGCCCTTGGTCTTGTTAAAGCTGATCCCATTGGCCTCATCCCATTGATTAAGCTTGCCCAAACTTTCTCCCACATTGGCGTCATCTGCAAACCTACTGAGGGTGCACTCAATCCCCTTGTCCAGATCGTCAATAAAGACATTGAACAGGACAGGCTCCAATACCAACCCCCGAGGACCACCACTTGTGACCAGATGCCAACTGGATTTAACCCCATCCAGCACCACACGCTGGGCCTGGCCCTCCAGCCAGTTCTTTTCCCAAAGAAGAGCGTACCTACCCCCACCGTGGGCTGACAGCTTCTCCTGGAGAGCAGGCCCTCCTTTTGCTGTTAATGTATTTGTAAAAACATGTTTTGTTATCCTCTACAATGGTGGGCAGATTAAGTTCTAGCTGGGTTTTTACTTAGTTTTCTCTCTGCATAATAAACCCTTAATAAGGGTGGAAAAAAGCTATTTGCTCTCAGAACCTTTGATGAAGTTTCATTTTAAAATGATTGTGTGGGATACATGAAAACTATGTTAGTGCAGTACTTCCACCTAGTAGCAAGCTGGTATGTAGGTTGCTCCAAAAGTAATGCCTATTTATTTCCATGGAACCTACAACAGATACAAAGAGCCCAATAACACTGTTGAATAGAGCAAGTGTTCAGCTACAAAGGACTGTTTTTCAACTTAGCCACCACCGTTAGCTATGCATTTTCACCAGCAGTGAACAAAAACCTCATAAAAATCTGCACCAGCAGAGATGGCCCACTGTCACTACTGCTGAAATGCACCACCCAGCACCTCACCGTGCTCACATCTGCTTTTCGGTCTCTATAAACCTTCAGAAGGATTGATGAATGTCAAGGGATGCCATTTTTTTTCCACGTGGAGGAATTAAATTCCACACTTTTGCTTCAACCACACTTCCATGTCAGACTGCTCCTCTGCTGCCATCTGTCACACAGCAACAAAGTGTAACAGAATACTGATGGAAGGTTCGGCCTCTACTGCCATAGCACCAACATCCACCTCTGAGATCATGGGCCAACATAACAATATAGGAGGCATTAATTGGCCTGAAAAAAATTTAAAAATGGCCTTAAAAAAGAACACCCCCTCCCCCAAAAAGAAAAAAAACAAAACCCACCACCTTTGCCCTGTTCTTTTCTGCTTAAGATCACAGGAAGGGCGCTACAGCCAGTGTATAACAACAGAAACATCTTCCCAACTTCTACTTTCCTGGCTCTCTTAGGCTATACCTTGGTAACTCAGGCATTAACTACTGGTAGCAAGTTAGGTCACATTTACAGAACCTCTTACTGACCTGCCTGAGAGGGCTACTGTATTAAAAGCAAATAAATCCACATTACAGATGTCAGTCTCCAAGCGCTCAGTAACTGACCCGTTGAAAACAAATGCTAAATGTCCGGAGATCATTTCAGACAAACACAGGCCATTAAGTACAGATAGTTATTTATTGAGAACTGTAAATGACAGTCTGCATCATAATTGATGATAGCTTCTCACTCTCTTTCAAGCACTCAGTCTTTCACTCTCCCCCCCCAACACTACTGCAGCTAGGATGGCCAGAATACTGCATGGACGGTCACGATAGGGGAGGCATGGGGTGTCTACTGAAACCTGCTGTTAGAGTACATGTCAGATTAAACTTGTCTTAAACACATTCAGCTACTCTGAAAGGAAGAACATTAGGCTATGTTAATGATATCAAAAAATACCAGAGGCTGCTTAAACGTAAACAGGCCTTTAGAAATTAATTTGATAAGACTATAAATAGCTTTCACTGCATATTTGGTTAATCTGCAGGACAGATTTATGAAATAAAAGCTAAGAGATATGCAATCATGGCTGCAATCAAAACGCTCATCTAGTGAAAGTGATAAGGTACTCAGGATAAGCTTGAATATCATTAAATATGATAAACATGGACGGATTGTTCACGTTATCAGTTGAACTGTCAAACAGGTCCACAGTGTTGCCAACGTTTTTTGTTGCTGGAGTAATTGCTCCTTGTGTCCCCTGGGAATACTGTCCAACAAGGACTCGAGCCAGGTACATGTGCTTCTTCCCATTTGCATCTGGTTTTGAGTAGGTGTCATCAGCAGAATAGCTGGCATTAACAGCAAAGTAAGTTCCCTTTCCATACTGTGCAGCTGTAGACAAAAAAAAATAAATCTAATTAATAGCAACCACTGTCGAGATATCCGCAAGCTCTAGAGGTGGCAATTTTGGTTTTTATTTGCAATAGAGAGATTTAACAAATCAGTTTTGCATACATGTCAGGACTACACACAGATAGCATGGCAAATTATTCCTAGCCCTATCCAGGGAAACGAGTAGTTTTGAAATTCACATTACCTTGCATTCCAGCATAGCTGCGGTTAAATCCATAGTTGTTAATGAAGCTTAATGACTCTGCACTTGTCCCATGGAACAGAAACTTCTCATTATCGTTGCTGCCTTTTTTGTCATCCATTTGACACTTTTTTATTTGGTAGACTTTCCACAAAGACGGGTTCTGTACCCTTTCAATCTGCAAAGTTTGAAAATAAGGCATTCATTTTGTCTTGTTATGAAAAACATCAGTGTATCAACCACATCAACAAACATTTAGTAGACAGAAGTAGTAACAACCTTCACTGGCAAGTTGCTTTACATTTGTTTCTGGACAGTGAATCCCTTCTGCTTGCTGAGATTTGCTACCTGATCTAGTACCTGATTTTGTGGCCCTGCCCACTGCAGAGGGGTTGGAACTAGATGGTCTTTAATGCCCTTTCCAACCCAAGCCATTCTATGAATAAGGAGAAGAGAAGAATGCATAGTAGCTACATAAACAGAGACGATATACATGGGCACTCTGACTAAAATTGCCATATTCAGCATTTTCTCAGCATCGTAAAACTTTATTTCATAAGTAGTTTCTTCTTGGAAGCAGAGAGATTTTACACCAGGCTTGAAGGTCATAAGGATCACAGGCACTCAACAACTCTGTGGTTATTGGTGGTTTTGTGCAACTTTTCCAGTTAGTTACTTAAATATATATACATAAATACATATACGTACACATACACACGCACACACACACTTCTAAGTCAGTTAGGAAAGCAGATAAAAACTGTGTCCCTTTCTTTTGCTGCTAAGACTTGTCCAATAAATTCGAATGGAATTTATTTTTTCCACTGTTTACTAGTCATTATTCATCAGCTGTATTTATGCTTAGAAATGATTACATGCTATTACCTTCACAATTTTTAGATTTAGTGACGGAGTGGTGTTCTGAAACCTTTCCTTCACTTGTTTGTAGTCTTTTGTATCCGGTGTCAATTCTACTATTTTGAGTTGCTGATTTTGCATATCGCCCCATTTTTCGGGGAGTGCTGTTGATTCTTGATCTGCAGAAGAAGCACATCAATCATTTACCCAAATCTACTGCTTAAAGCGAAATATGCCCTGCTTACAAACTCCTCTGAAAGCCTATACATCTAGCTTATCATTATTGCCTGCTCACTTACTGTCAGCCAAGAGTCTACCTTTTAAAAACAAAAAAATAAAACCAACCAACAACACAAACAAAACCCAGAAGAGGTAATTATCCCCCGTACTCAGCACTGGTGAGGCTGCACCTCAAGTACTGTGTTCACTTCTGGGCCCCTCACTACAAGATAGACACTGAGGCCCTGGAACTTGTCCAGAGAAGGGCAACAAAACTGGTGAGGGGTCTGTAGCACAAGTCTTATGAGGAGCAGCTGAGGGAGCTGGGATTGGTTAGTCTGGAGAAGAGGAGGCTCGGGAGACCTCATTGCACTCTACAACTTCCTGAAGGGAGGTTGTGATGAGGAGGGGTTTGGCCTCTTCTCCCAGGCAACAAACAGGACCCTAGGAAATTGCCGCAAGTTGTACCGGAGGAGGTTTAGGTTAGACATGAGGAAAAACTTTTTCTCTCAGAGAGTGGTCAGGCACTGGAATGGCTGCCCAGGGAGGTGGTGGAGTCGCCGTCCCTGGCAGTGTTTAAGTGGCGTCTGGATGAGGAGCTACGAGATGTGTTTTAGTGGCTGTGGTAGCAACGGTAATGTGAGGACGGTTGGACTAGGTGATCTTGTAGGTCCTTTCCTACCTTGTGATTTTATGATTCTATGACAACTGCTACAAGCATGTCTAATTATTGCTGGTAAGCCTGTTAAGAACCTCTGAATGCATTATCTGTATTTCCAACAGTTTTCAATAACTGCACAATTCTTTTATTGTCATTTCCCACTCTAACACCTTCTCCAGAAATGGACAAATAGCATCTCACAATATTCTACATATTCTTCCTATTTCTTACTCTGACTCAGCTAGATGCAACCTAGCTTCGTGTGTGAATATCCACCCAACTCATTAAGATGCTTTTACTAACCTGCAGATTTATCAGTACGTGTGAGTGTTATACGTCGTCCTGCCTCATCTGTAGCATATCTACCTTCTACATCCACCGTGTATTTCTTCTTGTTAATGACAACTGAAGCATCTTTCTGCTTTCTAAGAAAAGCACTTTCCAAGCACATATTTGTCATACTGTCAAAGGATACATAGGAATCTTTTTCCAAGTATTTCCACTCAACTAAGTTTTGATAAAGTTCTGCTTTGATCGCTTCATATTTAGCAGTTTTAACCCTGTGGATCATGTCTTGGATACTTGAGTAAGCAAACCAGACATCTTGGCTAAATCCTGTAATTCGAATAAAGTTGTCTCCCAAGAACAGAGCAACACTTAAACTCTTTTGTAGGTCACGTAGTTCCTCATTCTCTGCCTCATCAAAATCCGAGATGGAGTCATCCTTGATTTCTCTTTGAAACTGTTCCTTCAGAACTGTACTTTTCAGCCAGGTTTCTGCTTCTTCCACTTGTTTCTCATTTTCACCGCAAATCTGGACAACAGCCTGATCAACTTTATTTTCCAAAACTGCCTTGCGTTTTTCCTTTGGAGGATGTTTCTCAGGGATCAGGAATGCTACAATGAGAGACACAAATGCTTTAAAGTAGCACCGGTTGAGAATGTTTAATATTAAACGGAATGATTCATTGCCTCTGTTTAAAAGTGATATCTACTTACATGTCACCCTGGAAAGAATTGATTTTGATTTAGTTTTACCAGGATTTTCTCTTTTTTTCATGCTTGTATGGAACACATTCAGCAGATATGACTGAAAAATGACAATTTTAACAGTTTTCACAGATGGAGTAGAGTTCCTCCTTGCAAAGTCAGTTATTGCATCTATCATCTCATCAGCTACCAGATCTGGAAAACGGCCTGCCTGACCTGGAACAAGTTACAAATAGTTAGCCTTGAAAAGGATTATAACATCTTTAAAAGAATAGTTATGATCATTCCCGTAATCACATGGGTCACAAATGACTCACAACTAACATCAGGTTGGCAATTTAGAAATGGAAGCTTTGTTAATTGTTAATTGCTGACACAGCAACTGATGTTGATGATATGGCCTGGGTACCTACTTGGCAAGCCAGAGGACTGGCTCTCAATAGGCCAATAAGAGAACTCTACTCCTAAAACAGGTCTAGTTTTATTCACGCAAGAGGTCTCTTCATGTTGAAACCCTAAATCTGAATTCTCTTACTATAAGGAATTTTGCTGATCTAACGAAAAAACATGGAAACAAAAATGGCTAATCTGACATTTTTGACGTGTTCACATTCCATCCATATCATACCCACTTGCGTGTCTGATAGACAGAATTCCATCATCTACTGATTTTACCAACAGAGAATTAGCTCCCTGCATTTAACCAATGAGTTGCTTCACATTCCATGCTGTGGTAACAAATATTTACGGTTCTCCATAAACATATGCATATATTATAAATAAATTTGAATCCCTGTTATCAAGACAGAGTCAGCTCTAGAGCACTCGTACTCATTACCTACTATCTAACTGCAAAGATTAAGTTTCCAGTCTCTTCATAAGTTTCCAGTGACAGTTTTAAAGTCTGCCGTTTCTGAATATATTTTCACTAAAGAACAACCCTTCCAGACAAGGCCATTGTTTCAGCTCTGAGATCTGCAGAATTACATGTACTGAACCGGTTCAAAAAGAAGATACAAACCTGTTCCAATCGCTGGGAAGGTAACAGATGTATACTGCTGTAATTCACATTCCTGAATTACTTTGGAGACTGGCTCTTTGATATCATCTTGGGCAACAAAATGGATTATTTTTTTGCACGGCAAGCTTCCTGCTTTGGTGGTTATATAGCCATCATTAGGCTGCAAGGCTGAAATGTAAGCAGGAGTAAGTAAACAATCAACAATTATTTACAACATATATATGCAGTAATCATCATTAGGAGATGAGAAACGATGACAGACACATCCCAGGATAAGCTTCAAGTCTCTTTCCGCATGCTGATAAACACCCCCTCTCTTTATTTTTACTTTCTGGGATTCACTTTATGATTGTGAATTATTTGCCTTGTTTGCCAAATAAAGTTTTGTGTGCCTTTCTTTTCCAAGTTTGCTCTGCAGATATAGAAAACTTCATGCAGACTAAGTACTACAGTCAGTCTTTACACGAGATGCTCGTCTCCTCTATGTAATTCTTTCCTTTCGTTGGTCTTGTGAGCTGACCTCCACACCAGAGACTTTCTCACTTCCGTTATCAAAATAAGGGAAGCCTACAAACAGGCTTTTAAGCCAAATACTTTTCCATCCTTACTCCCCATTCACTGTGCTTGCCGTTCACTAGCTCAGTTTGGTCTACAAATGCCTCTTCTAAGGCAGGAACCCAAATGCAAAGATTTTCCCTCTTAGTCATACAGAGGGTACAGTAGTGGGTTGCTATCGAAGACAACAGTAAACATTTTTTCACTCAGGGATAAGAAAAGTTGCAGGTAGAGAGTTGCTCCCAATGAGACATAGCTTCTCTATTAAGAGTTCTGCTAACATCATCCCCAACTCATACCTGTGTTCTCTGTGGACTTGTCTATATCATTCAAAGCTTTACTGGAATAACAGGATGCAATCATAGGTAGATCTTGTTCTTTACAAAGGTTTACATGCTCTTTTGTCTTGAAAATGCCCCTTCCTTTCCTTATTAGATGTTTAATCACATTAACTGATTAAAGAGTAGTTGACATGACACAGGGCATAAGAGATAGGTGTACAGCAGGCACTGAGAAAGAATTCCAACCAACTCCCCGTCATGCAAGCGAGCCTTCAGAAAGGACAGAAAAGTTGCACCATACCTAGTTCAGCACATTCATTTTCAACCTCTATCCCAGCACCTTCCAAAATTGCTTTAGAGACACCTTAAATGAGAAGAAGAATATGATTCCACGGTTACTACTGTTAATTCCATTGAAGTCCTGCCTAAGGCAGAATCAGATACTCCATACTCTCTCTCATTTTTGGTAAAAGCACAGGTTATAATTGGATAGTATTGTTTAAATTTTAGGCTTATGCATTTCAAGTCAAAAAAGACATCTTGAGAAACCTAGAAAGTTTCACTGAGGTAAAAACCACAATAAGGTTCTTCTCCTTTAATCTAAGAGATGCTCTGTGAAAAGATTCTATTGAAAAATTAAAGTTATTAATTTCACTTTTCTGCAAGTCTTAAATGCATTATCCAGTAGCACAGAATAACAAGAAAGCTTCCCATTCACCTTACCCAGCCCTCCCAACCACATACACTATTTCCACAGGTAATACCAACTGAAGTACCTGCTTTGAGGTTGAAAGTTTTGTTTGATATGTTTACAATGACATCTCCAGTTTCCTTGGTAATATCACCAGCGGCCACCTGCAACGTGATGGAGCCAATCGTCATTTCATATACATCCTGTGCTGGGTTTGAAATGGGACCAAAGAAAGCTGCAGGACAGAAATACAGACACTGAGCAGAGGAACATTCCTGGGTATAATGCCTGCAGAGACCACAGTTCATCTCTGGACTCTACCTGTAGAACACTGCCCACATCATTAACTGAAAATCATTCCTTCTCATGGAAGTCTCAGACCAACCTTCACCTACTCCTATCATTGCTGTTTATGCCGAAATAGTAGGAAAAAACAAACATGTTTTACCACGCTCCTGCTATAGAGACATTTCTTTGCAACACCTATCTGTCTCAGCCTTTATGAAGCATGGAGGTACGACAGCAGCAAACTTTGCAAGTCTCGCTCCTTTGCTTCTGTCTCAAAGGGAGTTTTTGGGCAGGTTCTCTACCACATGACAGAAACTTTTTTGTCTATGCATTATTTCTAAAAATTTGATTGAGTTTTCAACAAATACTCATTTTCAACACTCTGCAGTCCCATTAGATTGGACAGTACTGAAGACATTTCAGGTTGGTTTTGCTGTTGATCTGAATGTAGCTTTGAGAGCACTCCAGAAAGGTCCCGTTAAGACACATAACCAGGAACTGACCAGTTCTTCCCAGGAGATAAGGGAAGACTGCAGCAGGAAAAGAAAAGAGCCTCACTTGTGCCTTCTGCTATCCTTACTGTGTCGACGCTACATCCAGATAATGAATCACAAGAATGTTTTTTCCTTAGCATCTCCAGCACCATTTCAGACATTACGCTCATCCTGAAAATACTACATACCACCTTTGCAACACCCACTTGGACTTTGGGAATAGCATCTCACCACTTATCTAAGTATCTGTCATGGTGAACCATGACAGTATCTGTCATGAATACACTCCCTGGAAAATTTAAAAGCTAATAATAATAATAATAATAATAATAATAATAGAAAACCCTACACCACCATGAACATAGCCTCTGTAAAACAAACTTACCCGTGCCTTCGCTAGCCTCATCTACATCGTTGCCACACCGTCTCTCAAATTCATTTGAAAATGCCTAGAAAAGGAAACTACAGTCAACCCTTGTAGTAACTTGAGTAGAAGCATAGAAGCCTGTTCTAATGTGACACTGAAAAAAAGTGGGATGCAGAACACTGGTTTGTTTCCCACTGGAGAATTTTACCAGCAGGCAATCCTAACATAATTATTCTTTTTAGACTTCAGCTAAACCCATGGAAAGTATTCCTTTTCCAAGAGTGAAGACATCTGTGCAGAAGTTGCAGCAAGTCTGTAAGTAGGTGAGCCCTACATATTGAAGAATCAAGCAAGTTCATAAGATAAAAGAGCAATTACACTTTCATCTGCATTATTGCCAGGGAATAGAAAAGGACAGGAAGCAAGCAGGGCTGTACAGGACAAGCTACGTGCAAAAGAGACTGTCAGCAAACTGCTCTCTGCTTTAATATGATAACAAGCAGCCTGTAGATTCTCTGGAGAACAACACATAGCCACATACCACAAGATAGATCCAAACAAAATAACATGCAATTGAGAGAGGAAAGCACGGTAACTCACCTGAATATTATTTACGTCTTTCGGATGCAACAGAAAGTGAACTTCCCGAAAAGAAGTTGTTTTCTTTTTACTACTGAATTCATATACCTTGTCTAACAGCAACTTAGCAACAACAGAACTTGGGAACCCTAAGACTCCTGTTCCAATCGCTGGGAAAGTAATGGACTTTAAAGATAGTTCCTCAGCAGTCTGCAGGCATTTTGTGATGATCTTGCCCAAGATCTGTAAAGCGCAAGTATTTTTCAATTACTGAAATTTAATTTTTCTGGGATGTGCAATTCAGCTAAGAGGGAAAGCACTATCTCTTAGCATTGAAGTACAATTACACACATCAGAAAGAACATGATAGTCAACAAGGTGTGAGCAACACAGCTAAAAAATAGCCCAAACCCACTCATCTCCTAGAATAGCCTCCCTCATTTCAAAGGAGAAGTTGCATTAAATCTATAAAGCCCATTCAAATTAAGAGTTTAGGTAAATAAAAACTCTTGTACCTTCACTGCAGATTCACTTTCCTGTGACCATCTAGGTGCGACAGCATGAAACACATAACTGCAACTCAGACCGTAACCTTTTGTTGTGAACACAGATCCTTCACCAGGTGATTTTCCTAGGCCTTCGTCATTTAAGTCTACCTGAAGCCTTGGCCCTGCCTTGCTTAGCAAAGCTTTGGCGAGTTGTCCTTTCTCAAGCTGTAGATCTCCACCAACACTGATGACAACACCATCTGTCTGAAAAACACACAAGCAAGAACTCCAGCTTTAAGTAACGACTTTAAAGGTTTGCACTGATTCATCAGTGAGAGCCTATCTGCTGATTTGCAAGTAAAGTTCTAGAGCAGCAATTGGAGTTAACAAAGCTTTGTAATAAAATAGAGAAGTTGTGCTTAGTTCTAATACCATGAGCCTGCTTGAAGCAGTATAGAAGCTGAGTTAACAGTGGAATAAATTTCAACCTGATAGAAAAGAAGTTAAAATTCTGCATTCCTCGTTCCCCAGGTCAATATCCTACAGGCACAGGGTGAGCCGGGCAGCTTTGGGCCAAGGGCTCAGCAGTACAGGCACAGATCAGCTGTGCTGCGATGGGACACGGTGGGTCCAAGAGCAGCCAAGCTGCTCTCCTGTGGCAGGGTACTCATTAACTGGCATTGAGCACCTGCTTTTGTCTCTGCACAAGCGCCATATTTCGGCTGCATTCTTGCAATCAGGATGACCAGATGACGGACTCATGGATTTTGTTTGCTGTATTTTCTTTTTAAAGTTTTGTTTCTGTTTTTTCCCCTTTTCATATTTTAAAAAACGTGCTTCACTTCAGCCTGGACAAACAGCCGCTCATGTAAAACACTTACTGTGGCATCTTCAATGCTTCCTTTTTTCAGCATGATGTCGAGACCTTCCTCAGTTGTTACTAATGCAAAGTTCATGCTACTTTGAGAAGCTGTCCTTTTGCTAGGCTGACGAACTCCGCTGGTCTGATGCACCGGGTTGTTAAGAGGTACATCATCTGAAAACACTTCTTTCAGAGCCTTGATGAAAGCCTGAACATTATCCTCTACGATATCCACAAGATGAATCTCCTTCAAGTTGCTTTTCCCGTTGAATTCTTCCAGGGTTTTCTTGATGGCTGACACAATTGTATTTACACACTTGTGCAGCGGGAAGCCAAAAATCCCTCCGCTTACAGAAGGGAAAGCTATGGAGCGATGATTATACGTTTCAGCCAGCTGCAGGCTCATTTTAATGGTCTTTTTTAACAAGTGCACACACTTTCCTGCATCCTGCTCCTTCCACTGGGGCCCAACAGCGTGGATGACCTGTTTGCAGGGGAGCTTCCCCGCTCCCGTGATCACCGCACACCCAGCCTGCAGACGCCCGCTCTTCCTCACCACCTCATCACACTCAGCCTGCAGCTCTGGACCAGCTGCTTGGAGCAGTGCCCAAGCGAGGCCACCAATGTGTTTCAGGTCTTCGTTTGATGCATTCACCACAACATCAACGTGATGAGTGCACAAGTCAGCTTTATAAACTGCTATTAGAACTCCTTGCACGGTCATCTGTGTATAGCACTTGCCTACGTTACTGTGTTCTTGTTGCTCTTCCGGATATTCTTCTGGCTGCTCTTCCAGTCTGATTAGACACTTAAAATCATGTTTCACACTGGCAGCAAAAAAGCGCTCTCTTTCTTTGAAATATGACCTAGCTCCTGGCTCACTAATTACCACACGCTTGTAGTGAAGCCTGGACAGCATTTGCTCAATTAGGGTAGTTCCCTTCAGCACCTCTCTCCTCGGTCCACTCAAGGATATAACTTTACTAAAGTCAATTTTCACACCTTTATTCTTTAAGTCATCCAAAACAGAGGTCTTCTCTTTCTCGATGTACATTAGGACTGCCGTGGGTTTTCCTCCGATGACTTTTTGTACTTGTGTGTTCTCATCTACAAAGTTAAAAAGCTCTTCAAAGGCTTTTGCTACTGCTTGAGAAAAACCAGCAACAATGATCTCACCCTCCTTCTGAGTGACTGTGACAGCTCCATTACAGCAGTTCTCCTCAGTGAGAGCTGACCATTCCTCCTTCTGGAGGATGGACTCATCTTCTAGAGTAATACTTTTGTAGTCCAGTTCCTTCTTTAGTTCTTCTTCTGCTTTTAGGAGAGTTTCATTATCATTTCCTTTCAGGAGGACAGCATCTGGGCCAAGCTCATAAAAGGCACTAATATGTTTTGACAAAAACAGGCTCTGTGACAGGGTTTCGTTATCAATACGTTGTAAAAACTGGAAAACAAAAGGGTGGAGAGTAACAGTTTTCTTTGTCATTTTTTGCATATTAACCAATATCTCCCCTTTGACTTTATAAACTTCCTCACGCAGGCCATATAGGTTAATTATCTTCTGCAAATGATCGTAAGTTAGCTGCAGAGTTGGGAATTCCACGTGAATTCTTTCTTCAAGACCGATATTCTGCAAAATTGGAAAGTCCCCTGGACTCAGAATCACTATTTCTTCAGTTGTTTGCTTTTCTCTTTCAATTTCTCTGGTGACTTTTTCTATCAGCAAATTCAGTTCTCGGACAACATTCTTCAGAATGTCTTTGTGGCCTACTACAACAAGTAAATCCTTGGAAGTAAATGGGATCATCATAAGTTCGTTGTGGTTAATGCTGGTTCTAATGGCTTCCCACACCTCTGCGCTTACTTTAAACTTCTCTACTTTGTACTTTGATATGCTATATGAAAACGCTGTGGAAGCCACTGCATTCCATGTCCTGATCAATTGAGCCACCGATCTCTTCCTCTCAGACAAAGCAGCTGAAGGATGCAGAATAACTTTTGGTTCTGCACAGTTGCCTTTAGGCCATGTTATCTCACAATGACAATTTGCCATCTCAGAACGTATCGCTTCGATGAGGCTATTTTTTCTCCGTAAGAACTGCCAGATATAGGGGTCCAACGGCACTGTAACTGGATCTGGTTTCTTTATTTGTGGTCCTTCCTTTCCATATAGAGCTGTTCCCAGTGAGGCATAGTAAGGATAGACAGATATTGGTCTTTTGTTGAGCGAGTGCTGCTTTGACAAGACATTGTTTACATCTAAAACAAACAAAACAGATTATTATTGCCAACATGTAAACCGAAGGATCTTCAAAAATATTTGCTTACTATAATGTTTACGTGCAAGAAGAGTTTTACATGAATCTAACCCTCTTTTCAAACAGCAGTAATTCCAAATTACTGAAGAGTTACTAGTTTTAAATGCCAAAAGCAAACTAGGAAGAGGCAGCTAAGAACTAACGCTGCCTACCTCCAGGATGAATTACATGCAGCACAGCACTACCTCCGTCCCCATCTCTGTTGTACTCTACTCAAACTGCCTAACTCAGTTGTCTGGGCTTCTTCTCAGTTTTATCAAGTCACAGCTCCTCTATGCTGGTCTATCAGAGCAAAGCAGCCATTTCTTCAGAAAACCCGCACTTGGGTCTTTAAGTGAAAGGACCACAAAGAAATAAGGGCTGCACATCTCTGCATTACCTTGATGGTCCTTGAACGTAATGATAGCTGCACCTTCATCACGCAGTTGAAGAACTTCCACCACGTGCGCACCTCCATTCTTCTTGTTCTCAAAGTAGATAGATATGTAGTCACTGGGTGTGTTAGGTGGTACATTTTCAGCTCTAATACAGTTTGTTAACTCGAGGAGACGTGCAGTTAAGTTTTGCTTCTTTGCTCTTTCACTTTGATTTAGCTTCTTAACGATGTCCGCTGTAGCTAGAAAGAGAAACAAGGAAAAGACCAAACCAAGACTGAACCAGCAGCTCATTCTCTGCTATGATATAAACAGGTTATCACTGTATTACAAGCCATCTATCAACATAGTGGTGCCCATGCAGCTACATCTTGCCACATGTTCTGGATAGATAACAGTTTCTGTTATCAGCTGTTCACGAAATGGTTGGTCACAACTACTGAGGTACATCTACCGTAGCCAGAAGTTCTCTCAGACTTTGTTCACTAGCACTTGGTCTCTTCAACCCCCAAAGAAAATAAGTTCAGGTTCATTTATACCCGGTCAGAAGGAAGCTGAGTTTAAATGTGGGTTCTTTCAGTTTCATGATACATCGTATGTTTTTGCTATTTCCCACCCTGTTATCATAATGCTAAAAAACAGGCTAGCCACTTTAAGGTCTGTCAGGCAAGCACGTATCTAAGTGTTTAAAAGATCCACATATTTCCTCAAGGCTACACCAAAAATTTGGGACTGGACCAGGAAGAGAGGCAAATCCTTTCCATCTTCTACAATAGAAAACGCTGTGGGCTTCTCAAAGATGAAAAGCTTATTTGGTTAGTTATGCCACTGACTAATTCTTTGATAACTTCAAGATTTCAGAGCAAGTCCATTGTTACGTGTTGCTAGTACTACAGCCATTCCCACAAAATTGATTTAGACTCGCGTATCACTTCTTTTCATCACATTCTACCTTCTAAAGAGACATTCAGTTTTTCCTCCACAGAAGAAAGTTCTTTCTCCCACCCAACCCTCACCTCTCTCTCCTCACCCAAAATCAGAGTCTTTAAAAGGGCTCGAGCACAGCATCAGTCACAGATGCAATCAGTTTCCTGCTGTCATTTTAATCAGTTTCTTCTGAAAACAAAGCTCTGTTTCCTCCACATCATCAGCCATGGCACTGGCTTACAGCATTTCTGAGTCTCACTGTACCACTTACTGTTGCCCATGTTAATAACATCACCCATAAGCCTTGGCAGGAACCAGGACACCGCCTCAGCTTCTCACTGGTGAGAAGCAGAAGCGGACAAACCCCTCTATCACCTGGATGACGGCTGCATCAGCAATCACCAATAAAGCAAAAAAAAAACAAATGCACAATAACAAATCATGATGAGCATGCCGTTGCTCCACAACTAGTTGGTGCTGCAGCATTAGGCAAGCATGTGGTGTTAATTCCACAGCAGGCATCTGGGGAACAGCTTTAAGATGCTGCTGCTTCCCTAATTCTCCACATACCTTCAACTAATCTTCAGTACAGTAGGTTCCCCAGGCCTGATGCAGTGTTTAATAACCTTAGAAAGCTCTGTCCTAACCAGTTCAGTTTTCCCTTGAATCCATGCAAACTTATTACACACAACACGTTTTGGCAAGTAGAACCTCTATAACTGATCTGTTCTATGACCCACCATATCCTCTAATGGCTTGTACACAGCTGACTTTCAGCCCCACCCATATTCTATTCATTATTTTCACTCACTGGCCTTTCTACCTTACAGATAAAAGATCTCATTGATTGTTACAGACCCAGTCCTCATTTCTAAGGATGCAAGATCAGATTTTTCCTTAAACCTATGAGAGGACACATTGTTCGCTTCCCACTCGGACTCCCTCCCACGAACACAGAAGCAGCTAGGCAAGAAAAACTCACAATCCAGATTTCTCCTTACCTGCATTTCCAGTAAAAGTAACAACAGCAGCCCGCAGTTCAGGTATCATTTCCACACTGAAGTCACCATCTTCCTCCGACAAGTCACTGATGTTCTCCACCAGCATGATTAACATATAACTGCTTATGGTTTCCCGTACATTTTCAAGCACAATTAAGGGGGGAGGAAGGGATACTTCAGAGCTTTCCACTTGGTATGGCTCCGGGGTGGTCTCCATCTCACCAGGCTTCACAACCAGCTTTGTTTTCTCAGCTGATGGATGCTCCCATTGTGGGGCTTCTTGGGCACCTAGCTCCATGCGGAAACAAACAAGAAAAACGCCATTTTTCCCTTCTTTCCACCCTGAGTGGATCATTATCTAAAGTTTGACAGGAGATATCTTCCTCATTTGGAAGAAGAAACAGAAATGAGGCAAAATTACATCAGAAGTTTGTGTCAGGGTGAAAGCACCTCTGTGATCTACATGGCTCGGTCTCCCCTAAATAACAAACTAAGGTGGGACGGAGTCCTTATGCTGCCTCACGGAGGGGTGCTGCAGGTGGCAGCTGGGAAGGTCCTTGTAGGGGCATCCTCAGCACTCACCGTGCACCTCCGGAGGCGCTTCCTGAGGCGGTGGGCGCTGCGGGGACAGCCCCGTACCTGCGGCCGGTGGTTGGGGGTGCGCGGCGGCATCCTGCTCCGCGGGAGTGGGCACAGATGGCACGGGTTCGTCAGCTGCAGATAAACGACAGCGCACTGTCAGCCGCTGCGTAGGTAACGAAGACAAAGCTCAGTGCGCGTACTCCAGAGCTAGCACGGCATGAATTTCGCTTTATTTCACGCAGGCAAAGTCACGGGCTGAAATATTTTGCCTTTTTTTCCAACCACGCGGCTGTAGGAGCGCCCTCTGAGTTCGCGAAGCCCCGAGAGGAAGGAGCGGGGCGGCGGGCGAGAGGCGTCCGTCACGTAGCACCGAGCTTCGAGGGACCTCCGCCCATCGCCCCGCCGCTTACCTGGCGCCTCGGGCTCCGCGGGCGGCTCCTGCGGGGTACGGGAGCCCCCCTCCGGCAGCGCGGTGACGAGCAGCGACAGCTTCCCGCGGGGCCCCCACTCGAGTTCGTGCGCCGGCCGATCCAGCACCCGTCGCATCACTGCGGACACCGCACGCACCCGTCAGGGGGGGGCTGCCGCCACACGGCCGGCACCGCTGCGGCCACCGCCCCCCCCGTCCCGGCTCACCGTCGGGTTGGGCGAAGCAGACGAGCAGCTGCCCGGCACTCCCCCGCAGCTCGCACTCGCCTCCGCCCGAGCGCTTCGGGCTCTGGAAGTAGAGCAGCAGCTTCTTGCGCAGCGCGGCCGGCGGCTCCGCGGTGCCCCAATCTCCGCGCACCAGCAGCGGGAAGGAGCCCGGCCGCGGCCCCGCCATGGCTGCGCTGCCCGTCCACCGCGCCGCTTTCGCTTTCGTTTCTCCGCCGTGGAGAGCGGTACTGTACTGCCCCGCCCCGCCCCGCCCCGCCCACCCCGTTGGGTTTCATTCCGACACTCAAGCAAATTTTGCTTTTTTGTACCTTATTTTTGGTAGACAACCCCAGCATCGTCCATCAGCGGGGTTTCCCCACGCTTTACTCCCAGAGGCATCGGAGGAAATAGGGAGCCCTGCTAATGGATATCGGCATTCAGCTGCGTGGTTAGTACAGCTAGAATCACTATCACACATCATATTTACAATTCCAATCCAGACTTCCAACAAGCGATTATATAAAGGACAAGATCACAAACTGAAGAAAAGTAATCTTGATTCCCATCATTCAGTGGCAAAGTGTGTTCATCTGCCTGTAAGCCTCAGCAGTGTGGGCTGTTCCACTCGCCTCTGTGGGCTAGGTGCCTTCTTTACCCTTGTGCAATGAATCCACAACTCCACCCCGGCTACATTCATAGCTGTGTGTGTTGTCCAAACCTGCAGTGAGGAGATAGAACCTTTCCTAATGACATCTTTGCTCTCAGTAAGACAAGGGGTCTCAAGTGCATTTTCAAACTCTGATTATTCCTCTCTACCTTCCCACTGAACTGCGGTCCATAGGGAGCATGCAGATCCCATTCTATTCCAATGATTTTTGCTATGTTCTGAACAAATTCAGCTACTAAATGTGAACTCCAGTCTGAGGACATTCCTTTGGTACCCCAAATGGAGATATAATTTAACAAAACCTTTACTACCACTTCTTAACCTTCAATAGGGAGGCTAGTTTTTCATCTTCTCCCTGGTGTTTTGAAGGGTGTGAGGTCAAGTCTTGGTATTTCTTGGGTACCAATTGGAGGAAAACCTCCTCTGCCACATCCTTAGCTGCTGCATCGGCTTGTTTATTACCAGCACTGATGGCATTCTTGTTTGGTTGGTGGGCCTTACAGCACATTATAGCTACTACTTTTGGTAACTGCACCTTTACTACCACTTCCATTATTGTTTCTCCATACTTCACAGGTGCTCCCTGAGAGGTCAGTGGAAGAGACCGCCAGAATATCATCCATATACTACTCCGAGAGGGTCACTCCCTCATGCTCTTCCTGCCAAGCCTCCGATTCTTTTGCTAATTGGTTCCCAAAAATAGTTGGGCTATTTTTAAACCCTTGGTCCCCATCAATTCTCACTCAGAGTCATGAAGTTAAACTCCCAGGTGAGGATGTGTTCAGGACCTTGGGTGCCCTGCCCTAGGCACTCCCTTTTCCAGTATCCATGTTCCAAACACACACACTGAGGACCTGGCTTCTTCACCCCAGTCCAGGCTGCCTCCTAAAACACTGTTCCCTTCTTCGTCTTCCTTGACGTGTGCTCTGTGCTATGGCCCCCATTAACAACTTCCTTTCTCCTTCCTTTCCTTAGCCTTCTCCACTCTCTCTCTCTTGTTACACACCTTCCAGGCAGCTTCTAGTAGTTTATTTAGGGACTGGGAGTCCTCCCCCTCCGTTTTCTGTAATTTTTGCTTAATATGACCAATAAAAATATATGCCAATTGTATGGCTCCCCCCTCTGCTTCTGGATCCAAATCTGTATATCTTCTAGCTACGGTTATCAATCTATCGAAAAAGGCAGAGGGGGTTCCGTCTTTATCTTGTACTGCTTGGTATAACTTCCACATGTTTAGCATTGTCCAGACGTTTAGCTTTTGGGGTAGTGCGTTTGAGCCCCGCTGGAGGCGCAGTTCCTCCATCTCCCCGCACGACGGCGCTCTTCCCCGCCCCGTCCTCGGCTTCTCGGCTGCTGACATCTCCCCTCCATTTCCCTTGAAGTTACTCAGGACGGACTCGCTAGCAATTCCAGCTCTTCGCCGGGTGCCCGTCTAATACATCTTTCCCCAGTGCAACACGCAGAACAGCGTTTCCTCAGAGCCCTCGGCTGCTCCTTCTTCCAGGCTGTCGCTGAAGGGTCCCTTGAAAGTAACCCACGGTTCTTGTGAGAGCCTTCGTGTCATTTCTTAATTCAAGGGATAAATCTAGGTAGGGCGCCTCACAGAATCGCAGAATCACAATCATAGGGGTTGGAAGGGACCTCCAGAGATCTTTGAGTCCAACCCCCCTGCCAAAGCAGGTTCCCTACACCAGGTCGCACAGGTGGGCGTCCAGGCGGGTCTTGAATATCTCCAGAGAAGGAGACTCCACAACTTCCCTGGGCAAAACCTCATCCCATTTCCCTTCCCTTCTACAGAATAACATCAACTGCAACTCTGTGTTATCATTAATCAACCCATGCGTGGGCCGTTTTTCCTCATCTTCAAGCCTACATGCCGTCCACCAATGATTACAACACTCAAATCAACTTCCTACAGGTAAGCAGACTTCCTCCAAACTTTTTCCAGTGTTTTAAAATGCATCCCAAAGGAGAACACCTGGGCATCTGTTTCATATCCGACTGCTCCCCAGCCATTTCTGAATGTTCTCCCCCCAATTCGGTGGTGCTGAACACAACGCAACTGACATTAATACATCAGAAGCAACAATCACAGCACAAATACCCATTGTTGTTCTAACGTGCTTGTAACAGACTGGATTATCTTAGAGGTCTTTTCCAACCTTAATGATTCTATGATCCTATAAAGCCTTGGCAACTTTCCCTGAGAGCACTCTTCCTCCTCTGCTGGCTCTCAGCCACAGACAGAATGTGGGTCCAAATCACTTTGTTTGCTAGGAAGCTCCTGAATAAAAAACAATTACAGAACAAAATGCCTCTAAAAGAGGAGAGAGATCTTCTATTGAAGAATGCAACGGTGAGCAGCTGGTAATTTTATTTATTGTACACAATGGCCTACACAGACAGTTAAATTCATTAAAAATTACAGCTAAATTAAAACTATCTGTCTTCCACCAGCACAAAGGCAACTGGCAGCCTACTCAGACAGCAAAAATAATGGCAACATATTTTTATTACAGAATTTAAACCACTTGTTGGAAGCAATGGGAAGAATAGTGTTGTTACACACAAAGCTGACTTAAAAGCGATATTTAAGCTTAAATATAACAAGAGGCACAGAGACAGAACCTCTTTATCAGAGGTGGCTTTAAGCTTTGTTACTTTCCTTTTGTTCCAAGGAGGCCCTCCGAGCATTCAGCATTTCTGGACACAGTTAAAAATACAGCAGCAACCACAAAGCCCCTCACACACCATTCTCAGTGCCACACCACTAATGCCATTTCTACCCTGGAAAGATAAAGCAGCAAAAGATGATGGCCACATACAGCTGATACTGCATCACACGCATAAAAATCCTCCAGCACGTAAGTTACTTGATGCCATCCAGGATGAAGCTGAAGTATTTGGCAGAAGAAAAGCTAGTAATGGTTTTGTCAGTTCAGCAGTCAGACTGATGGCTGGGAAAAGGTGCAGATCAGATTCACTGGTAAAATGAGAGCAAGACACACAAGCCGCTGTCTGACAAGTGCAAGTACAGATGCTGGACTCACTGGTCCCAAATTCTGTAAGGGAGGAAGTATACAGGGAAGCGTTGTTCACAGAAGCAAGTCGTGCAAAAGGAACAAACATAGTTTGATCAGAAAAGATTACTTTTTTTAGCTCACGAGGAAATACAAGTGACTTGAGTATAGCAGTTGAACAGACCAACTTCTCTTTGTTGTGCCAGAACAGTAAAAGAACTGCTGCCTGCTGAGTTATCACACTTCAGAGTTGAAAGCTGGTACATTTCTTTACTCAATTCCTCTTGCTTTCAGTTCAGATCGAACCCTCTTCAGATAATCAGGGTCAGGGTACCCAAACCTAGAAGAAGAAGAAAAGAATGATTTGGGCTACTTGTACAGTGGGGCACTTGGCAGTTCTACAGAACCGGCTCATCAAAATGTCTTAAAATAATTCACAAGTTTTATGCACGTGCTCCTCACTGTAGAGAAGACAGACCCCATGTTACAGGTGAGATAAGTGGCACAGAAAGGGTAAAGCTAAAAACTTACTAAAACCGAAACAGCTGCTGAATTTGGTTGCCCAAGCTGACACTGGGAACCTCATTTTCTAAGCTGCCAGCTGTCTCACTAGCAAATGACTGGGCATTTGGGTATGCACCTTTCTTAAAAACAGGTTTTAACAGAAGGGGTCTCCAGGTGAGCCTTCAAAATGCAAACATAATGGCACCTCTGCTTTTCAGATGGCTTATCAGCAAAAGCGTGTATGAAGCAAGTGATAAGAAGAAAGAGAGCAATGAGCAGAGTGGGGGATAAAGCAAAACTTACCTTGCATTCTACTATCATATTTAGTAAATTAGTTTTCTCCCTTAGCTCATTACCACTGTTTTGTTTTCAGGCCCTTCTTCATACCTTTTCCCCTTCTCCTGGGGCGTGGGTCTGTGGGTCCCCCGCCCCAATTAGTCACAGAACCAGGCCGTAAACCATTGACAAAGCATTATAAAGGCTATGAAAACGGTTCAAGTCTGGATCCACAGTACCTTCCACAATCACTGTGTATGTAATAATCCACAACTGATAAGATTTGCTGGTGGCTTGCAGTGCCACTGAAAATCTGGAAGGTCTAATGTGGAAAATATAAAGGGAAGCCTTCCTGCTACCACTGACAAGTGGTATAATTACTGAACGAAGACTACTTACTTCATAGGTCCCCCATATATGGAGGTTTTGTGGTGAATATCATTCCATGTGATAACATCTTCTGCACCAGTAGTACGTGAATTCCCCACTGTGAAAATCAGTTTTTGGTCAAATGCTCTTCTGAGGAGCCACAGAACTTCTTGTCCTTCCTTATTGTCAGGCAAATACGCCTTCCGAGTAATTCCATAATAAGGTTTCCCTGGGTTTGGATGGTTCTGCTGTTTTGTAGGAAAACAAAAGAAAAACACATTGTATATCACAAATTCTTTCAAAGTGAGGAAATCGCAATCCCAGCTTTTACAGTACTTCCTATCTCCATCTTTGATCCATTCAGGACACAACATGACTTACAGGATACTGCTCCATAGCTTTCAGTTCAGCTATTCTGAACATACAGTTTTCAGACAGGTATCTCATTCCTGCCGCGTACAAAAGGGAGGGCTACCAGTTTGATCCCTACGACATTACTTCATTGCACTCAAAATTACTGAACCAAATACTTGCAGACTTGTACAGAAGACAGTAATGTCTCTCCAGCACACGTACGAAACGATGGAAAAATACTGAATTTTGCACTCAGCACTGGTTTTGCTGGAGGGAAAGTATATTTCATGAATCTTCAAATGTACTTACAGTTTGAATACCGCTTTCCATAACATATTCAATCTCAATAGTACCGCAACCGGGATAGCCAGGGAGAGATACAGAACTCCTTTTAAAATGCATTCTTCCCTCTGGTTGATCTCCTTGCATGAGTCCATAGACAGTATTACAAACAGGACAAGTTTTCTTGTATTTCAAAGCCGTTTTGATGCAACTTTTGCAAAACGCATGCTTGCACTTTGTCAGGATCTCTTTATCATTAATTTTATCCATGCAAATAGGGCACGTATCATCGGCGTCTTCTGTCTCTGCCTTAGCCTGTTCCATGGAAGAATAACTACTCTTTTGCCTGGCACCGTATTTCTTCTCCCACACTCCTGAAGCTTCTTGGTTGTTGAGATCAGAGGACAGTGGTGTCCTTTTTTTAGTTTCTGCAGAGTCTTCAGCATTAAGAAGGTACATAATGTACTTTTCAGCAGCATGAAGATGGTTTGGTAAACCACATAAAATTAATTTGTCTTCCTTCTTCTTAAGTTTTACATACAGGCTTTCCAACTGCTTTTCATCCAGTAGCATATTTAATTTCTTTTGCTGGCGTTCTGAAAGCTTCCAGCTGATGACTTTTTCTCTTAGCATTGCAAAGGCATTCTGAAATACATTGATGAAACTTTCAATAGAATGTGAAAGCATATCAGAAGTTTTGTTCCTAGGCTTAAATACTAAGAGCATCGTCGGGCTACTTGAGCTGTCTATCTTTTCTATTACAACATCAAAGCTTTCTTCTGTGTCTTCAATTTGTTTTCTTAACACAGGTTCCAGCAGCTTAAACACAGAAGCATCAACTTCAATTCTATTCCTGTAGGCGTTCAGTTTAGATATTTTGGTATCCTTTCCAACATCTTGATTGTTCTCCTTTTCCTCTGCTAGAAATTTTTTGGCAGCTAAAATCTCATTTCTCGGACCACGGAGGAGCAATTGATTATCTTTCTGTTTGATGAGAAGATTAGTAAATTTAGCGTTTAATTTCATTACTGTCTCATTTAACTGGTTACTGTTTGCTACGGGAATGTCTTCCTGTGCCACATCTTTGGCAACCTTCTGGAAAGCGCTGGTAAAAAATTCATTAGCTCTTTGTATTGACGTGGGATTAGTATCAGAAATGAAGGAAATTGATGTGTTTCCATTGTATCAATCTTTACTTTTTATACACACTCCAAAACGTTTATGCATTTCTTTAATCTGATTTTGGCAGGTATGACAGAAATATTCATAGATAGCTGATGGAACTGTAAGCGTATTCATTTTTTCGGTATTCAGATCATTCTCATCTTCCAAACCTTTCTTACTTTCAGAATGCAGGAAATCACAGTGTTGGTCGTTGCCTGCAAGGATGTCTTTAAAGTAACAATAAGCTTTTTCGATATCTGTATAATCTCCTGTCAGTTTCTCAGAGCCATCAACATCAGGATTTCCTTCTCTTTTTAAGTTTGGACAGATAATAGCAATTCTCTCCCTCTGCTGTTCAGTGAACATACTGGTATTCACCACCGCAGACACTGTAAGAAAAATCTAAAGAGAAGACAAGAAGATATCATATATCTCAAATATATACATATATTTTTTCCTAAGGTTCTCAGCTTGGTGCTTCTATGTTCTGAGTAATGAAAAGCTCGATGCAACCCTGCGTGGGGCCAGATTAGTACTGACAAACTTATATAGTGTTTCTTTGATGTCAGGTATACAAAAATGATGTACATGTGAGTAGTTATCGCATGATATGCTCTACACGCCATGCCCCAAAAGCTACACGTATGTGTGCTGCTGTGCAGAGCAGGACAAGCTCTGTGGGCCAGATATCTGTCTTGACAGAGCCACGGCAGCCTCACATAGCACAGAGCCTGGCCGTGGCTTACCCCAGGACACAGCTGATCTCTTCTGCATGACTTTTAGTTCAAAGGGTCTGAAAGGCCATTTGTGGTGCTACGAGAGCAGGTTTTTTGTAAGACTGAGGTACTCTGCCATAGTCTTAGAGGTCTCACCACTGGGAGCAGTCTTTGGTGTGCCAAACCTGCCTGGGCCCTGTTTTTGGAGAGACTGCCAAAACCATGCTGGGGAACACGCTTTGTGTCGCTATGCCGACGGGTTGTGGCAGAGCACTCCAAAGTTGCTCCCCGCTTCCACTGTATTGACAAAGCCACCATGACTGACGTGTGGTATGACATACTGACGTGCGATGGAGAGCAGCACCGCTCGGCCTTCCCTACAGGACGTGCAGGACACCAGTGGCACAGTGGTGCTGCACCACACAGCTCTCCCCGACGTACCTTTTTGGTCAGCACTTCTGCTGCTGCATTCTGGTGTCCCTGAGCTGCCTGCAGCTCCGCGGATCCCGGTGGGGAGAGATGCTGGGTTTGGCCGTGGTCTACCTGTACCATGGCCGGGCCCTCGCTCTGAGCCCCTGCCTCGGGCTGCAGGATGACGACCTTCAGCCCTTTGCCCCCCAGCTCCAAGACGTGATCCGCGCGGGACTCCACTCTCTTCTTATCTGCGGGCATTGGAGGTGCGATAAAGCCTCGTGAGAAAGGCTGCGGGGGCCCTTTGCCCACCCACAAGATGGTGCCTCTCGGCGGCCATGCCACACACCCCGCCCAGCCTTACCTCGGTCGTGCTGGAAGTACACCCAGTAGGTGCCGGGTTCGGTGCCCGCCCGCACCTCGCACTCGCCGCCCCCCGAGCGCTTGGGGGACTGGAAGTAGCTCTGCAGCTTCAGCATCGCCTTCTCGCCGCCGTCGGGCGCGGGGCAGAGCCGCACCAGCAGCGGTACCGCCATGGTGCTTCCCGACCGACGCCTGCTTTCGCTTTCGCTTTCGCTTCCTCGGTTCCCCGCCCCGGGCCCCGTTCCTCCGGAGGGCGGCGTCGGCGCTGAGGTAATGGGCATCTACCAGGTAGGAAAGCGGCCTGGGTCGCCGAGCAGCCCGCGGCCGGTGAGGGCCGAACGGGCAGAGCCGGGCGCGGGGCGGCGGCCGGGCCGGTGCTGGGCGCTACCGCTGAGCGCGGACGGGGCGCGGCCGGGCTCCAGAACGGCCATCGAAGGCCGCTTCCGCTTCTGGGGGGTGCAGCCTGAGGAGCTTCACCTGCGGGTAAGAGGCGGTTCTGCCTCCCCGGCGCGGCCCCCCGTTGCCCCGTGACCAGCGAGCTGCGGAGCCGCGCTGCTGCCGTGGGGAGGTGAAGCTGCCCAGCTCCGCATGCCCACCGCTCGGCTTCTGGTAGTGAGGACAGGGGAGCGTTACATAGTAACGTATTTTTTCTGTGCTGTTTTTATGACAGAGCCAACAGTCAGAGACCCCAGAAGACAAGAGCGGTCCAGGTAAGCCTTTCCCTTTGCCATTTGGCAGCTGTGTTTCACTGAAAATTGCAGCCACAATTGCAACTGGAAGGCATTGTCATGGGACAGCTGAAAGCAGCACAGAGAGACCTAGACAGGTTTTAGCAGGGGGCCCAGGAGAACTGCATGAGGTTCAACAAAGCTAAGGGCCAATACCAGCTGAGGGATGAAAGGACAGAGCACAGCCCTGCAGAAAAGGGCCTGGGGGTACTGTGGATGGCAGCTGGACACGAGCCAGCAGTGTGCCCTCACAGCCCAGAAAGCCAACCGTGTCCTGGGCTGCATCAAAAGCAGCAGGGCTAGGGAGGGGATCCTGCCTCTCTGCTCTGTGCTGTGAGAGCTCACCTGGAGCGCTGCGTCCAGAGGTGGAGTCCTCAGTACAGGAGAGACATGGAGCTGTTGGAGTGTGGCCAGAGGAGGGCCACAGAAATGATCCCAGGTGGAACACCTCACTATGAGGACAGGCTGAGAGGTGGGGCTGTTCAGCCTGGAGAAGAGAAGGTGCCGGGAGAGAGCTGAGAGCAGCCTTTCAGTATCTAAAGGGGGGCTCTAAGAAGGAAGGGGACAGACTGTTTATCAGGGTCTGTGGTGACAGGATAAAGGAAAATGGCTTGAAACTAAAGGAGAGATTTAGACCAGATACAAGAGTTTTTTCACTTGTACAGAATCTCTACAGGAAAGGTGGAGCTGTCAGATGGGGTGGCTGACATGGATGGAATAGTGAACGAAAGGGGTTGGTACCCAAGTGGAGCAAGCTTAATAAGCTTAATAAGCCACTAATAAGTAGGCTTATTAGTGTGGTCCCTCCCATACAACAAGGTCCTCAATCTGTGTATTTGATTTCTTTGCTCGGTTGTGCTTTCTAAGCCTTTGAAAAATGGAGACAAAAGATCAGACTATAAAAAAATACTAGTATGCAGTGACCGTAAGATAAAATTTGGAGCTCTAAAACACTTTCATATATGTATAAAAAGTTTTGTCAGTGGTTTATTGGATCTGACTTTATATTATTCTACATCCTAGGGCCAAGAATGGAGGAGGGCAGCGTGACGATCTCTGTCAATAAAGACACTTACGAAGTTCTTAAGAGAAGAGAGAACAGTCTACGTAATCTCGTTTACAGAAAGTTTGCCTGTACAATGATCTGCACTAAATGTGCTGCTGAAGTATACAGAAAAGTATTAACGCAGGGCATTCACCTGTCGGTCTGTAAGGGGGATCTTACAAGTCACAAGGCCGACGCTGTGGTGAATGCAGCCAATGAATGCCTAGAGCATGTAGGAGGTCTTGCTTTAGCTCTTGTGAATGCCGGAGGGCCAGAAATAACAGAGGAAAGCAGAAATTTTATTAGAAAATATGGAAAAGTCGCAACTGGCAAAATAGCAGTGACAGGTGGAGGGAAGCTCCCGTGTAAGAAAATTATCCATGCCGTTGGCCCAAGGTGGTACCCATCTGAAAAGGATAAATGTTGTGTTCTACTTGAGGAAGCTGTTGTGAATGTTCTGAAATACGCTAGTGATCCAAAAAACAATATCAAGTCTGTGGCTATCCCAGCAATGAGCTCAGGGGTTTTTGGCTTCCCACTTAATTTGTGTGCTCAAGTGATTGTAATGTCTATAAAGCTATTTGTTGAGACCACACCAAGCTGCCTCGAGGAGATCCGTCTGGTGAACATTTGTGAGCGTACGGTAGCAGAAATAAAAAGGGCGTGTGAGATGCTTCTGGGTGAAAGCAGCTCGCTGCAGGAGACTGTTCCAGCTTCACTGAGCCTGCCTGTACCTGTCATCAAACACGGGAATATTCGATTGCGTATCATAAAGGGACACATTGAAGAGCAAAGGGTGAGTCCATCCTGCAATGTGATGAACGCAGAGCTGCCTCCAAGTCTCTGCAGGCTTTGGAACCTCAGAGGACAGAACACGTGTTGTATTGGCCCACTCAGCTGTTATTTTCTCAGCTTGATGAGAATTTACGAAGGGTAAATAAATGCTGTCCACAAGCAGTTCTTATTAAAGTGGGCATTGAGCATTAGAAAGTTTTTGTTCCTTTCTTGCATACACGCTACTATGGGATTATAGTAAGCAGCAAAATACTGGATGATTAATAATAATATATCCTTATGTTTTATCTTCTCATAACAGTATAGGAGTTCACACTTTATCATGCATTCCCTACAAGCCTGTTCTTACTTTTTGCTTTGTCTTTTCTTCTGTATTTTATATTCTCATAGCTGTCAGCTGAAAATAACTTGCAGAGGCGATGGAGTGCACCTTACCTTTAAACAGTGCATCATTTAAATGGAATCATTTAATTTCCTGGACAGAAAATCTGATGCAAAAGATGTGAGCTTAGTCATAGTATTCCAACAGAGATATTGGACTGACAGCTGCATTACAGGAAGAGCATTTGCTTTTAGCGAATATAACTTTTACATTAAAGGAGTACCTTTGTTCTAAGCTTACAAGTAGAAAACTTGAAGTTTGCTGAAACTTTGACCTCTTTCCTTCTAGACTACAGCTATTGTTAGCTCTGTGACTTTGGGCGGCGAGTTTTGCTCTCTGATCTCAACACCAATGATGCAAAAAGCAGGTCCAGCTCTTCAGGAGGAAGTTCTGTCTCAGCTGAAGCATGCCCGCTATTATAAGGAGCTAATAGTAACAAAAGGGTACGATCTGCCCTGTGAGTTTGTACTTCACGTCATATGGCCGCAGTTTAACCACACGGTGCTGCAGTGTGAGGTGAGGATCGGTGAGACTGGATTTTAATTGAGGATTTTCACATTGGGTGATGTGAGGACTAAACCACTTCTTTTTCCTGCAGCAACTGAAGGAGGCAGTTAACAACTGCCTGTGTTTCGTTCGGGATTACCCATCGCACTCAATTTCCTTTCCAGAAAAGAACTGGTCATTAATGCTGCCTGAGGCCACGGTGGCAGAGACCATGATTGAAGAGGTGTTAGATTTTGCCAGGAAATATCCTGAGAAGAAAATAGATGTGCAGTTTGTCCTTTGCCCAGATGATGACGCTACTTATCAGGTAATACATTTGTTGCTAACTACCAATCGTTTGAACCCCACATAACTGTAAAGATATTCCAACAGAATAGAGAACTTAGCTCTACGAGCTGAAATAATGTGAATTCCATAGTATTTATAACATTTGTGAGTGGCTATTTCCTCAGCAAACCACTTGCCTCTCAGCATATTCATCTTCACAAATGTTTTCTCCTCACTAACCTGTCATCACCCTGTGACCTGACAGCAGGGAGAGCGCTCTGAATTTGTCACATCTGTCAGGAGTTTTATAGCAGAGCAGAGTCTACTCTTAACTACGCTAGTTGGGAGGAGTAAGCATGTTCTTCATCAGTACATTTCTTTAATGGGTATTTTTGTATGAAGTCTCTATCAGAGTAGGGCTTCTCAGAGGCTTCCATGAAGAGGAGCACTGGGGCAAAGGCAGGGGGGATAGCCTGTGTTTAAAAGCTGGGTAAAGATTCATTAACCTGCAAGTAACGTAATTACATCTGCTGTGGTTTTGTGAGCTCCACATACACCAGAGCCATGGGGATTGGGAAAGCTGCTGTTTAATGTGTAATTTCTTACCTTAGGGGACTTGGAAGAGCAGCAGTGCATTTGAATAGTCAGAAATAAAATTTTGGCCAAGGCTGACAAATATTAGCTGTAACTTCAGAACTCCTTACAGCTGCAAACTGCTTATCTAACACATTTTTGGAGAGACTAATAGGCTGCAAACCGCTCCTAAACTTTTCTCTTTCAAGATTTTCCAGGAAAAAATGAATTTAGCAGCAAGCAAACTGGAAAAGAACAACAATGGAACTGATTATTTGAGTAAGTAATGAACACAAGGGGCATTTCAAGTGAATGAGCAGACCAGATCTAAGGATCTGAAATCACATTCTTTTTCAAATAACTCAGTAACTGCATTAAGTGTCACGAGCAAAGGAGAAGGTGAAAGCATGTGAGAAATACAGTGCCAAGACACGAGTCCTTTGGCTTACTACCACTAGGTTTCCATTATAGCCCTGCTTTTGGCTGGGACCTTGCTGGCAGTCAGTTGAGTTGATGACTGCATGTGATGGATCGCCTTATGGCTAAACTTTCAGTTCAGGGAAGTGAAGTTGTTCCTTTAGGTTTGAGAAGTCTCCAACGTGCCAGGCAAAGAAGTCACACACAGTAATCAAAGTGACGTATCCGCTGTAGGAAAAGCTTGAGCAGAGAAGTCATGCAGTCACTTCAAACACAGCCGTGTAGGATTTATATGAATGAAAAAATAAAATATACCAGATATCCTTCTGAAACTTTGCTTTGGAACAGTAAGATATGCTGTCACTGTTAATTTCAGCATTACCTGTATGTATCACTTGAGAGATGTGTCACTTTGACATTGACAGGAATGAAGCTGGTCACTTCTTTCTAAAGAAGTCTTTCAAGCAAAAAAAAACCACCAGCCCGAGCCAAACCTGTTGGGCTCATTTAAAGGAAGGCAAAAAAAGTTTCTGTTGCTTTGTTGTTGCTTTCATGGAAACCTTCTGGTGTCTAACTGCCTTTCTGAGCAGATCAGAAGAGCAGAATGTTTCTTGCACTGCACGCTTTGGATTACGTATAAGAATTTGTGATGACAGCACTTTAAAGTTCTTCACTCTTCCTTTCCAGGTACAGAGTCAAGCAGTAAAGGCATAAAGGAGACTACAGATAATAAACTGGCCATTGAACTTCAGGGGAGGACACATTCTGCATTGAAAGCAGCAGAATCGTGGATCCAAAGCTTGGTACAAACTCAGGAAAGTCACTCTGCTGTCATTGAGAACAACTACATTTTTAGCCTTGGTACCAAGGAATACGCAGAACTATCTCGAGTGAAGCATTCCAGTGTGTCTGTGTCAGAAAATGTGAAAGATGGGAAAGCAAGCCTGGAATTTCATGGACCCCCAGATGCTGTGATTGATGCAGTGCTTGCAACTGAAAAATTACTGCTTTTGATGCAAGAGCACACTACAGCCAAACAAGAGGAACTGCTGCAATTAATGGGTGTGTAAAGTCAATAAGTGATTAATAAGCACATAAGTAAGGTAAATTAAGCAGCAGCATATTGCTGAGTGGACAGACATGCATTCAATTCACACATGTACTGAACACTAGTTTAATTGCTGGTAATACCATACTTTCACCATACGAGCCCTTGAAAGATCAGTTGTTAGCCTTCAGCAACTCACAGCAACATTATGAATATACACATAGTTTCCTCTCACTATTAATCTCTGGCATTACTTTGAACAATATTTAACATCCCTTGTTCTTCACTACATTACCAAAAGGAGTATTGGAACCTTCCACCTTGCCTTTGCTTCAGCTATTACCATATCTAACAGTTTTACTTCTTTATTTGTTTCCAGGCCAACCAGACACAGATCAGCTTTCAGAAGGACACCTTGACCAGACAAACACTACTAAACAGTTCCAAATGTTACAGGTTGACTCTCACCTTCAGGCATTTAAGGACAGACAGAAACAGTTTGAAAGGACTGGGCTTCACATCCTTAAGGTAAATAAAGTATACGTGGCAAAATTAAATCTCAGCTGATATACCTGAACTTAATGCAAGTCCTTAGAACATCTATTAACTGCTTTCAACTGACCTCAGTGAGAGGTGTTGGATAGCAGCACGGTTCTTTCTGTGGATGAGCTGCACACTTTGGATACCTTACCTGCTTGGTGCTCAGTGCATACAACCTAAATCAAAGGTTCTTACATTTAAGAGCATCGCCTCAACAAAAGCACTTGTACATTTCATGGGTAATTGTCTGTTTGCTTGTGTTACAGATTGAGAAAATACACAACCCCCTTCTATCTGCTGCATTCCAACACATGAAAAAAAACCTAGAAGAAAAAGGAGTTGCCTCCAAAGGATCCCACAAGTTATACCAGCGTGTTCCTGCTCAGTTCTGTACCTTGGTATGCCAAACTGGATTTCACAGGATATATTCTCCACCAACAGGTAATACAACTTACTTTGACATCTTTAATCAAAACAAACAGTGACCGACAACTGAAGTTGGATTAAAATCAGAAATTACACCTATGCTACACAAGAACTGCTTCTTAAGAGTCTTACGAGCTTACTGCTTCCTGTCCTGACGCTGCAGTCAGCAAGGCTCTGGGAAGATAAACCTGGGTTCCTTTCTGGCCCAACCACTGTTCTCAATTTGTTCATGTCCACACAGTGCCACAACCAAGTTTTACTTTGTTGCAGCAGTCTTTAAAGAAGGTCCAGATCTGTATTTACTTGCTGCAAACACACGTTCAGCAGCCTGATGAGAAGCCAACTTTTAGTACTACCACCCCAGAAGAACCAATTGTTAAAGACATTTTTTCCTTAATACTTTTGTTTCTCTTCCAGACCAAAGGTACGGAGCTGGCATCTACTTTAAAAGGAACCCAAACAGCCTAATTGAGGATGATGGAAAGAAGGAAACAGACTCTAGAATCTATGTGTTTGAGGCTGATGTATTAACAGGATTATATACTAACGGCAAGCAGTCTTACATTACGCCACCAGCAGTGGAAGGAGATGCCGGTACATTATATGACAGCTTAGTAGATGATATAAGCAATCCTGACACCTTTGTCATTTGCAACAGTCTTCAGGCCCTTCCACGTTATTTGCTGACTTGCTCCCTGGTGAAGGAGAGTCCCATGGACTTCTAAGGAAACCAGCAGCATCCTGAGGAGAAATGAGTCACAAGTGTAGCTCTTGGGAAGCCCCCCTCAGAACAAGCTTTACTGCTTAGATTTCAAGAGGGTGCTCTGCCTGTTAACACGCTGTGACCTAAGGGCCTCTTGGCAGCTCTGAAACAGCCTTGAGGAAAAGTAAGCTGATAACATTAAGGAGATTAGAACAAAGTGATCTAGAATTAACAACGAATGGAAGGCATCATAAAATAGTTTTAAATAGTTTATGTCTTACAGTATTCTTAGCATGTGACTACACATTATATGTTTGCTTTTTCTTTCTTTTACTCCACTGTCTTAATCTAAAGTATTGCATATGGTTTTGAAACCCAAGAAACCAAGGTTGGTTTGATTCTAACATTTGTGAATGCACCATGAGGTGTGAAAGCATCAGCTGAATGCTGTTTTCCACCTCAGGATTCGCTCTTCAGTAAAGTTAAGACAAACGTGAGGCAGTTCTTCAAGACTTCTAACAGTAGTTGCTATTAGTTTTTCTTAGTTAAGAGATTCAAAGCAGTGTAGATTCATGTATTCAAAATAAAGAGTACAAATAATACTATCGGCTTATCTGTTATTTTTGCTCATATTATTTAAAGGTGGGACTCAAACCATATTTGAGGTTGAGATTTCCCAGTGCTGTTCAACCTTTTTGAAAGGCTGCCATGCAGGCAGAGAACTGGTTCAAAGCACAACTCCAAATTGCTCTCCAGTAAGGTGCCTTACTGATACGTCGTAGAGATTATTTCAGCCTTACTGTAGTGAGGTACTGCCACACTGCTTCCACAGCAACTTGAAGGCAGTAAATGCCTAAGAGCTATTATACCCATTTCAATTTAAAAGGATTCAGTTCAGCTCTCAGGTATTTTAAACCTTTCTGCAGTGAAGTGTGGCGTTAGGAGAGTTCAAAACAAATCCACTGTCTGAAAATAAAAGCTATTAGCAGATTTGCCATTCCACGACTCTGTGATTTGTACAGTCCAAAGAATTTAAACCCACTACTTATGGCTCATCTGAACACCTCATCTGGTTGTAACGGTGGTGTAATGCAGAAATAAGGGCTTGCCAGTCAGTATCAGGTCTGCTTTTAGACTGAAAAGTCACATATGGTTATAACTGTAATTATCTGGGGAGAATGGCCTGCACAAAACTATTAAAAAACCCATGAGATTGTGCTAACAGAGCTTCTGAGCCCTAAAACACAGATGTGATCCGTGTTTAAATAAGATTTAACAAAGAACTGCTAATGAGTTCCTAGCACGTTTGTATTTCACTCGCAGTCCCTAAAATAGCATTGATAACAGTCACAAACCCCAAAGAAAATCAGTTACAAAATTCTAAAGTCTTAAGGGGATTGCAAGTGGAAAAAATGGTTTTGGACCACTGCAAAGTGATACTTTTAAATCAAACTATTATTTTTGAAAAGTTATTTACGTCTACGCTGTCACAAAACAGGCTCCTTTGGTAAGCTGTGAGCCTAAGGCAGCGTTAAGCAGGCAACGTGCCTCCCCCACACGAGCTTCTAAAAACCACCTGAGGCAGCTGGAATTTCAGAAACACACTTTCCTATTCCTGTCTTAACTTCCCCTCTAAAGCAGGGGGAAGCAGTTCTTCTCCTTGTTTCCTTATTCACACATTATTACCTCCAGACAGCTGTAGATTAAAGGTTAGACTGCATAGAATAGGTTCTTACTTCAGCTTGCTTCAAGGGGTTTCATTTTTTGAAGGAGGCTCGTGGCAGAAAGCTTCTTGTTTGGTTGGGTGGGGGGGTGTTTAAAATCAGTACAGAGCTTCAGAACAAGTAGCATCTTAGAAAACACCTTTGGGATTTTTTTGGCATAGCTCATCACCTTTCCTCCTCCTGTGGCTAAACAACAGTTGCCATAGCTAAGTCAAATCTGAATACAGTTACACAAGTACTGTTAAAAATATATTTCTTTAATAACCTTTTATTAATTTATGTAACTATTTTCCTAACTGCATCTGAAGAACATTGGAAGTACATGTAAAGAGAAAAAACACGGAGAATTTTAACTGCTTTCTCCAGTGCTCAGCAGGTGCTCTCTCCCTCCATATAAAGTATTCAGTATTGGGGTTTTTTCTAGCATCTAATTCCTACTTAAGGTCACCTGCCCTCTCTGCACTTAGCGATATATATTTCTCTATGTAGCTTTCTAAAAACTGGTAATGTAAGATGTTGTATGTAGTTATGTTTCTCTGGTCCTCAAAAAGATGAATTTTATGTACAGAAGCTAGGAAATTAATCCAGCACAAGCTAGATGTACCGTGTGTTCTACATGTAGTAGAATAGCTCAGCTGGAAGGAACCTGCAATGATCAGCTTGTCCAACTGCCTGACACTGCATGGCTAACTGAAAGCTCAAGTGTGTTACTGAGGGCATTATCCAAATGCCTCTTATTTAAATAATTACCACAGTAATTAAAAGTACCTGATCCGAGTCCTACAACAACCAGTTCACTAGAAGCTACTCCACAGCCTCTGGAATTTCTCTGTCATCCACAATAAGAGTGTGAATAATTCCTTCCTTTC
The DNA here is from genome assembly GCA_016647715.1 of Pavo muticus. Taxonomy (NCBI): domain Eukaryota; kingdom Metazoa; phylum Chordata; class Aves; order Galliformes; family Phasianidae; genus Pavo; species Pavo muticus. Next base: position 776,326 of record JACDJE010000322.1, on the reverse strand, counting down.
GTTTTCCACTACTGACAGCCTTAATGTAGCAGCTGTGATCACCAACACTGAAGTGAGTTTCAGTCCCATCTTCTACAAATTCACCCTGGAAGAAAGGAGACAAGAATAAAAACAGATGCCCTTTCCAGTAAAATAACAGCTCAAAGCATCACACTGTTCCCAGGTCACAGTCACTTGTAGCTCCCATAATTACCACAGCCATAGGCAGCTGCTGAACAATGCTGCAGAGCTTCAGACTGCCAGTTAATGAGTTTGGGTTTTCAAATGGCAACCAACATTTCACATCGCCAGTTTGTTGGTGCCTTCTGCAGCAGGATGAACAGATTCCTGAATTGAGTACATGCTCTGCTGTTTAAATGCACAGCTCCTAAATCCCCCTTTACAGCTCATAGATGCAGTAACCTAACTTCTCATTTTGGAGTTGGCATCCATCATAGTGCCAGCTCTGGTGAGAAAGCACACCCTTCAGAGGTGGGGAAGCCTACGTAGTATGTATAATGAAAACCTCCATAAAATTAAGACATCAAATATATTAAGATTTTTAAGTGTCAATCTGCTATACATATTAATGCAGATGTGACAAAGATTTGCTCCAACAAGATGAACTAAGCCCAAGGTGCTTAGGGATCAGCTCTAAATGGACATAAATCACCAGCCATTAAAGAGGAAGGCTGTTCAGCTTTCAGTTGCCACTCAAGTGAGCAGGTCTGGATGAAGTGGCTCTACAGTCTGCATCAAACTTAAGTCCCTCCCACTCTCCTGAGCATTTTCTCACTAGAAACCCTGGACAACTGACCCAGAAGATTCATTTGTCCAAGTGTAGCACTGTACATCCTTATAGGGACAGACTTTTAGCATCTTAACTGGTAATCCAGGAGACAAAGTATTGTGTTAATAAATACAGCGAAGAACAGGTCAGCAGCACACAGGCCTAGAGGTATACCATGCTCCACACCCAAGTGAAGCGACACGCTCCTTGCTGTGGCTTAGTGAGCATGTCACAGATAAGCACTGTGGCTGGCTTTGGTCATGTTAGAGCCATGGTCTATGAAAAACCTGTGGAAGTGCTCACATACCGCTGTCTCCATTTTTCTACCGTTGCACCACACGTCCATGGTGTCCTTTTCTGTGAATGAAAGGAAAAAAAAGTAGAAAGGATTCTCCCTCCTCCTCCCACAGACAGGATGATCAAAGGATTTTACAAGTTTACTCTTTGATGTTATATTTTAATTCCCTGGAGAAGGTCCTAATTAACCACAGGCCCTGAGCTACGTAGTTTGTTCTTATGTTGGAGAGACAGAAGGCTCTGCCATCAGCGGGCAAACAATTTTTGCTACGGATACAGACTTGACTCTAAGATTAACATCACAGACAATGTCGTCCATGTGACATAACAGAGAGCAGAGCACTGCTTGTCTTTTAAATAATTATGGAGAGAAGGATACCAGGCTCTCTCTTGGCATTAAAACTGCCTTTCTTTCCCCCCAGCATCTTTATCTCAAGGCAGTTCATTCTGTCCCTTAGGCTCAAGAAGAAACCACAGCCCAGCACGTCTCGTGCCCATGAGTAACCATACAGCAATACCTAAGTGGAAGTTTCACCACTAGATGCCATGGACAAATTCCTCAGTGGATCCCTCCCTCCCATCTTCTTGTAACACACTTTGGAAAAGGGGGCAGAGGAAAAAAAAAAAAAGGTATAACCTCGCAACCAAGAAAGTATAAAACCATTATCTGAAGGTTACAGATCATGTCCATAGTTCAGAAGCAGTACAGAAAACAGCACGCTGATTAATCTATCAAAAAACAAAGAGTGACACCGATACACTTCTTTTCCTGACTCCTTAACTTTGGCTTATGCTTTCTAAAGGAAATCTGAGTCAACAACAGTGATATATAAAACTACACACAGATATAACAAGATTATCACTTTTCTGCCTGTTTTTGGTATCTAATTCCAACATTCTCCAGACCACACAGAGTTTTACGCTGCAACAGTGCTAGCCACTTGTAGCAATTACACAGATCAGTACAATGGGAAAAGCATTACAACAATGGTGTAATGACAGAAGAACCAGCACAACAAAAAGGTACTATAAAGGAAGAAGATTGCTCACCCATATCAGAAGATTCCAGGTTCACAGGGGAAAGCTTCACCAAGGTGGAACCCCCAGAAAGAGATCCTTCCCCAGCAGCAGTCAGCACTTAAATGAGGTCTAAGAGAGGTGCAGCCAGGCTCCACCCCTTCTGGTAGCACACATGAATTGCCTGCACCTGTGCTCCCAGGGCTGACCAGGTCCTTTCCCCAGGTGCTCAATCAGTGGTTGAGGCTGTGACTCAACAGTTCCCATACACCACCGAACTATGCTTTCTCTTAATTACCAATTACTAAATGCATACAGGCTTTTTTGAAAGCAGCAAAGTGAAGTCATTCAGTATTTACTTACCCAGAACAATTCTATAGTCTTTACCACCCAAGCTCAGTACCCAAGTATTGGTTGTTTTTGACCTGTTCTCCATGTATTTCTTGAGGCTTTTCCCATTGATCTCCAAAGTATACTCATATGCAAAGCCACTGACTGCATCAATGTTAATAGTAGCTCTTGTTTTGGATGCTCCAACAGTGAATGTTTCTTTACCCACCAGTTTAAACATCCATTCTTTTCGTATTTCTTCCTGTAAAAGAAAACACAGACAATAGGTATTAATTGATAAACCTGAGAACGTGTTTTAGTATTTCAGAAAAGCACACCAGAACTCAGGAAACAGCTCAGTACTTAACTGTCCTTTTTCCTGAAGGTACAAACATGCAATACTCTGTAAATACAGAGCACCTCTGCCCATGGATGGCAAAGCACTTCACAACACTCACGCCTTAACTGTAACTGAGACAAGAATGACGTTGTTCATTACACAAGGCAAAGTTAGCCAGCTGAACACACCTCACTTGCACATAGCAGTCTTTTGTTTGTTCTGATGATTTCTGTATGGAAATGCACTTATACAATCGTATTATAGTGAATGTTGAGCATATAGCAACTTCACCTTTCCTTCAACATAGACAACACGTTTTCCTGAAGTGGTCCCGTGCTCAAATTCAATTTTATGAACACCATCACTTAAAGCTACTTCCCAAACGGCCACCAAATCCGTCATCTTCTCTAAGTGGCCGTACCGAGACCTACAGAAACACCAACAAAGTCAATTAATTGTCATTTAAAGAATTCAAATACTGATGACTACAGTTCAAAGTGTTACTGCTTTAGGGTAAGTTGCCTTTTACAACTGCAAAACAAGACGTGAGAGAATAAGCTTACACAATTACTTGCATGTTAATGTTTTAAAAACATTCAAATATGACAAAACATCACAAAAACAGGCAGGTAAGCAGGCTCACTCTGACAAACACCATACAAAGATACATACCCATCCAACCTCTAGAGCTTCCAGTTCAGGGGGCAGTATAGTTAAAAACTGTACTTAGAATTCAGATGTTCCTTGCAGGTATTTTTTGGCAGGCTTTAAAACGCAGCATTTCATTTGCTCTCTGAGCAACTGCTTTAGCCTTCTGAACTTGAGAAGTAGTTGCAACAGATAAGCTCATCATCTATTGATTCTAAGAGAAATATTACCTATGTCATTTGGGAATGCAGCTCTGCACACACAAACACACACAGGGAAGGACACTGGAAAAGATATCTTTCCATTTAGAACACGTTTGATGTTTGGTACAGCCATAAGTGACCACTGCAGTGGGGGATATCTTTCCAAAGGCCATATGCGCTGCAGTTCTGCTGTTTTACCTTACTTCTTCTTCACTGAGGGTAACCTCCTCGCGGGATGCCATAGTAACCAAAGGGCTTTTAATCCAACCAGCAGCAAGAAAAGAAGAAAAGCAGGATAGCAGCAGGGAGTGCTGAGAATGGATGGAGTTATGACTAATGGATTTATTTTCTGTAATACAAACATCATTTTCTGTACACAAATGGCTATGTGTAAGAGTACGAAGGACTCGGCTGCCCTGTAACCATGCTGCTCCCACGGAGCTCCGTTCAGCTGTGAGGGAACCCACACACCCGCCTTCTATGAGGCTCAGCATCAATACCAAAGCCGCCATCAGGACTCAAACCGCCTCTGACATCCACTCAGGGCTCCGAGCTCATCCTGCACCGCGCTACACAGAGCGAGCTTACAGCCACAGCTTTTATTTCCGCATTACGCCGTGACATGCCCTCCCCCAGCCCTCACCGCCGCCTGCACAACCCCTCACACCCACACAAAGGCGCCCACACCCCCGCCTACCCGCCTGCCCCGCTCCGGCCGCGCTGGGCCCTCCTCCTCTCCGCCTCAAGATGGCGGCCGCCCGCCTGCCCGCCTCTCGGAGGTGACCGTTACCGCCCCAGAGCTCAGAGCCCGCCCTCCGCGCCCGTTCGGCCGTTTCCCTCCCTTTCCTGCTCTTCCTTTCTGCCGGCGGCTCGCTATGACGGAGGTGCAGCGGCAGTGACACAAAGCGGCGCCGAAGCAAAGCAGACATCCGGCGCCCGCCCCGCCGCGTTCGGCTCCTTAGAAAGCACAAACTTGCCTCATTGGCACCCATTCTCCGTTCTAACAGAGATCGGTACGACCGGAGCGTCTGCGTGCTGTTTGCATGCCGACCCTCAGCGCTCAGGTTTCTGCCTCTTCCCAGCTGCAGCAGGAGGAAGCGGAATGGGAGACCCTCAACACGCTGCTGCTGCGTCATGGAATGCAGCCCCTGACCATCGCGGCGTCCCCGGGCAGCGGCAGCGCTCCAGGTGAGGAGTGCTGATGGTGGAGGTTCTTGGGCAGCAGACCTGAAGTCATGAGGCACTGCTGAAGCCATCGGTTCCAAATGGTAATGGTGATGCGATCTTCAGGTAGCAAAAGCCTTTGGCTAAGGCTTTGTTTATGATGTGTGCTTCCAGATGTGATTGCTTTGGACAGCCAGGCCTCTCTGGGAATAAGACTTGCATTAAAAACGTTATTGGAAGACACCGACCGACAACAGAAGATGATGTACGGGCTTATGGAGACTAATTGTAATCTTAGGTAAGGTGCTGTGAAGGGAATTTACAGGTAATGCAAAGCAAAAAGCACTGTCACTGCCTGTTTTCTGTCACATCCAAGGCCAAAGACCTTTTTCTTGAGATTTTTGTCCGATATGCAGTAATGTTGGCGCAGATCTGCTTGAGCTGTTGTCTTAACTCCATCTGCTGCTGCTTCCCATAGCGGTATATTTCCTGTGCCTGCTGCTGCAGGCTGTTACTGGGCACCATCAGATAACATTTGCCAGGCCTGTGCTTCTTTCACTGCATTTAGTGAAATGAGTTTGATTTAAATGAAAGATCTGTGTTTCTAGAGATGAGGTACGACAGGAACGAGGTCGGGCAACTCGACAAGAGAAAAGGGCTAATGAATTGGAAAACGTGGTGGAAAACATTAAATCAAAAATCCGTCAGCTGGAAGATGAGACAATAGCTAAAGCTTGCCGGCAACAGAATCAGGTCAAAGAACTTCAAAAGGACCAGCTGGTTTCCCAGGTAACTCATTCTGCAGTGCTCAAACTTTTGACTTCTTTTGAAAGCTCTAGAAGTATACACGTTGGTCCAAATAAACATGAGTCTCATGTCAAAGTTAGTACACTATTTTTAGCTGATTTTACATTTCATGAATAATTTTCTAATAACACACTGAAAAAATATATGAACCCTTCTTCCGCTGGCTGTTTGGTTAAGCTTCCTTGGGACCAAGCGCCTGTGCGGGCAGGTGGAGCACCATCTCCAGCTTGTGTGTTAGAATAATTTCAGAATGCTCCTATTATCTCTTCACAGGCAAAATACCAACAGCAGCAGGAAAAGCTGCAAGAACAGGAGGAGATTATTGCCCATTTGCAGAGGGAGCTGTGCAAAGCTGGGGTGGAGGAGCAGCAGCGTGTTGCCACTCAAACCAAAATGTTCTGCCGGTTTTGCAAGAGAGCTCCCAAGTCCCTTCTAGATCAGCAGTAAGAAATTTTGTTATATTGGTGAATGACTTGTAACATTAAGTGAATAAATGGATTTTAAAGTGACTGTTCTTGATACTTAACATGGAAAAAAAGTTGGAGATCTTACGAGTGCAAGCTGAAGGCAGAAGGTAAAACTTCTCAGCCTCTATATCCACTAGGTGTCAGCAAAGAGAGTGGAATGGTTTATTCTGGAAACTGCATCTGCTACAGTGATTTTGTTCTGGGACTTGTAACATTTTAGAATGTAAATTTAAATAACAAAGCAAAAAGCAACAACAACGAAGTCAGTTTGGGAAAGCAGCTTTTGTGACTGCTAACTGCAAGCATACTTTTCAGGCACTTTGTGCAAGTTCTGAAAGTATTCTAAGCCTACATCTCCTGCAATAAAATCTCCATCTTTCAGCTATAGGCAGAGATTTGACAACTTCTAGGCCTCAGGCGGCTGTTGCCTTATTGTGGCCTGGTCTGTCCAGGTCTGCCTAGGATGTTTACCTAGGAGAAATTTTAGAGGGATTGTATGTGTGCCTCTGACTTTTTCTTGTGCCCTCATTAAACAAAAAAAAAGAAGCACTGAGATTGGTTCCCTGGCATTTCTGACCTGTATATTCAAAACAGAAGATATCAGAGTGGTTCAAAAGGAAATGCAGTTTCTCACCTGTATGTTTTTCTGTGGCTTTATTTCCTTGCAGCCACTTCCTTAGAAAGCACTTGTAGTTTCTTGGAAATAGAAGTTCTTAGGCTGTGCGTGACCTGTGCTCTTTTATCACCTCCAGTGGTCTCTGCAGCCCTACAGCTCAAGACTGTGCCAGCTTGTTAAGCTTGTTGGGTGAACATACTCACAAGATGTGGGGGCTGTCAGAAGGATTTAGCTTTTGTCTCCTCTTGAGTCATTTTGCCACTTTTAATCTAATAGACAGTTAATGTCTCTACATTTCTTTTTTGGAAAACTGTGACTGATATGGGAGAGAAACAGTCACTTTTGAAATGCAGTACAGCTGTGTATCCTGTTCCAGTAGGTCGGTAACAATATCTTCAATTCAAAATACCATTTTTCCTTTTTCAGGTTTCTTTGTCTTATCGATTATTATGAATCTGAAATTAATCAAATGAAAAAGGAGCTAAGGTGAGTCTCATTAATGCCTCATGGTCCTACTGCTCAAAGTTTTCTCCTTGCTGTTCTTAAAACTTGGAATGGCAAATGTTCTGTTTTCTAGATGTCACTAAAATGTAAGAAACAGCCAAGGACTGTAATGGTGTTGGAAGTTTGGATTAATCCTGGAAATAGCTCTCAGTCAGTCTGAGCAGCTGCTCAGTCAGGCCAGTGCAGCCAGGAGGGCGTTGTATTTAGACACATGAGCTATAATCCTTTGTTTGTTTTTCCACTTTCCCTTTTGTAGTGGTTTACAGGCAGCACTACTGCATTAGCTATGCTCAATTCACTGACTTCCTAAAAAGAAAGGAGAAAAAAAAAAAGGAGTACCAGCTTCTCAGCTCCATCATGTTGCTTACATGATACACAGCAACAAGCAGATACCTGGGAGACATTCCCATAATTTGAGATTATCATCTAGAAAGCTGAAATTGGATTTGCTTGCACTGTAATTTCTCTTGAGGAATAAATGTACTCAATTAGTATATGAAACAGCTTCCCAGAATAATAGAGAAGACCAGTGACAGTGTTTCTATTCTGATCATAGTTCAATTTATGGAAATTCTGTCACATGTACCTGCAAACTAAACAACCTTAGATCTTTGTGGCAATTGAATTGCAATAAGCTGAAACATTTTATTTTTCCTAACAGGCAATATAAAAAAGCTGAAGATCATATACAGAGAGAAGTAAAAAGCAAAGAAAAATTCTTAAATCTGGATGCTACTCCGAATTACAGAGCGCTGCTCACGGTATGGAACTGCTAGGAATGAGTCCATGCAGATCACTAAATTGTAACCCCTGAGGAGCCACATAAAAATGCATGTTTGGTTTCTGTCTGCTTGTTTTTGTCTTCAAAGTTTGTAAACTCTCTGGGCAGCTTTCACTGTCTTCATCTCATTATGCAGAGATTTAGTACTTGGCTGTGAGTTCTCTGCTTCTCTACCTGTGGGCTAGTACAGCAGGCTCTTGATCTTAAAGAGGTCTGTTTCCTCACCAATGCTGTCTTACTACATAAAGCAAACGGGAATCGTTCTTAACACTTGACATGCTTGAAAGTGTTCAAGCCTTTTGATTATGGAATGAATGAAATAAAAGAAATAACACAGTGTATGTTGCAGTCTTTTCAGAATCAGCTTGTTGAAACAAAAGCCAGGAATGAACAGCTTTTGCTTGAAAATACAAATCTCAAGAAAGATTTGGAAACAAGGTGAGAAAGGATAAACATCATTTTTAAGAGCACGTCAGTAGGCTTTGCTTTGCAAAGAAGGAAACTGAAAGCGCAGCAACTGTGAAAGTGTTGTGTGAAATCTGCCTTTAAAATCCACTCATAAAATAATTAGTATTTTAATAGGGCAGCAGCAATCAACCTTTCCTCCCTCCACTGCTAATAATAACAGCTCTTAATGTACAGTGTATCATGTTGGACAACTGCGTTGATATTTGCACTTCTGGCAGCTAAAGCAGTAAAAATGCACGTGGGCAAAATGGTTCTTTCCACTGTGGTAGCATTACTGCCAAGCCTGATTTCCACTAAAACCTGCTGGACAGCGTAGAGAAACAGATGGTTTTAGTAAGAAAGCCTGAGCCAGCAAAATTGGTTTGGGTGCTATACTATATCTGTATTACAGTTATTGCCACACATAATTTGTTGTAGAATTTCATTTCCAGAATGAAGTTATGGCACTAGTAAAGCTTTCTTACTTTTTCACTTGGTTGAATTTTATAGCTGTCCTTCAATGCAAGATAGATAATGATGTGGTATGTTTTCTCTCCAACAGACCAACTGCACAGGAATTAAAACTTTACAAGCACCGAGTGAAGAAACTAGAGAAAACTTTAAAGAAAACTATCCAGTAACTATTTTTCTTCAGTAACTTTCATGAATCCTCTGAACTATAGAAAGGCAAAGATGCTCTGCAACCATTCACATAGATAACAGCTTACAAAGCACGTACCTTTTCACCTCTGTCCCTTAGAGCCTGGTTTGTGGGCAGCAAATGCTTCTGCATCTCCAAAGACACCCTATGAATCTCTGAAGCGGTGGCATGGCATCCAAATTGGTGCATACCACTGTCTCTTTGTAGTTCCATTTTGTCTTTTGGGATTGGAGTGTTACCACAGGCAGCATGGGCAGGACCAAACTCTGTTGTCTGCCCCTTCCGTGAGCTATACAGCAAGCTATAAATTGCATTGTGGATTGAGAGTATTGTGAGAGTTGGTGAACTGTTGAAGATACCTGAGGTTATGTCCATATTATCCTTAGAAATTTCTTTTTTTTTTCCTCTGGATCATTGCTTAGAAAATATTTTAAAGATAACAGAAATCTAGCAGTGACAAAGTGTCAGTCTGGAATTTCACTTAATTATTTGTGTACTTGTGTAACACTACATATATAGTATCTGAAAAAGACGTTGCTTTAAAAATGTTCAGTTCTTCATTTTACATTCTGTCTATTTAAATGGTCTTTTCACTCACGCAGTGGGTACAGTTCAGCAGTTTCAGACTGAAAGCCATCCTACCGTATGTATTTGGCCGACTGCTGACCTGCTGTGTGTATTTGGCACGCAGGTCTTCAGGGAGCAGTACCAGAGAAGGAACAGAAGAAAAGAAAGAACCTGAGAGTACTGCAGATCAGCTGCACGCAGTTTGCCAGCAGTACTTACAGGTATGCCAATTTCATTGGTACTGTGTGTATCTATTTAACACTTTCATAACAAAACATGAGTTTTGTTTAATTGTGTAAACTGAAGCATGCTCTTCTGAATCCTGGAGGAAAGCCCTGAACGTAACACATAATGTTCTGGCTATGGCAGTTGATGTAAACTACCTGAAGTTACAACAAAGCAGAGACTAGCTTGGCAAACCTCCAATCACTGATTTAGCCCAAGTTCTCATCAGGACAGGGGACAAATATCAAGGTCCTGTGCAAGGCATACCTTTCTGTTATGGTTTTAAGAACTACTGAGCAGATATATAGTAGCTTTTTGTTTTTCCTTAAGTAAAGAAGGAGCAAATATAGTAAAGCTTAGCTTTATACATATAAACTGTGGAAGTAACAATACTGTGAGGAGATAAACTAAATATTCCCTCGATGGGAAGTCTACTTGCATTACTTTCACTTTTCTTCTACTCAGTATATTTTTCAATCTTTGACATTGAGTGACATTGAGTGCATCTACAAAAGTCATTGATAGTGACCTACTGGAGATGTTTATGATTTAGTGTTTAGATGATTGTGACTGGTCGTGAGGGAATTATTGCTCAAACTAAGCATTTTATTATAACTTTTTTTCTGTCTGTTATTGAAGGTGTTGTCCAATATTGACTCTATTATACGAAGTCCAAGAGCTCCTCCGTTAATATACAGGCGCAGTAAAGGGCCAGTGCAAAATTATGTTAAGGAGAATGGACAGGAATGTGGATTTGAGCACCTCCCACTCACTATAGAAATGTGGGCAGATCAGCTAGCGGCCCTAAAGGTAATGCACTCTCATGCTTAGCTTTGTATCCCTCCTTTAATCTGCTGAGAATTTCACAGTGCTTCTTTATCCAGGGCGGGGTGTTCTTGTGCTTTAGTTTGTGTTGTTGTCTGAGCTGGTGTTAAACGGACAGAATATTTAAGCAGTTACTACAATAAGCCGTGTCCCCTCTGTTTTAAAAGGATTTGCACAGGTCATTGAGAAAACTGTCTCTGGAATTGGTGCCCTGGCACGTTACGGATCCACAAGATAACAGGGAATCCATACAAGTTCAAGACCTTCAGTTCATAGTAGATACAGTGTTAGAAGAAATAGAAAACAAGGAAAAGGTAATTCTTCACACGTTGATTAGACTTCTGCATTTCAAAGCCTTTTGGGGTTTAAGAAATAGCTGTGCGAGGAGGTCCAGTTCTCCAGGACTACTTTCACGTAATGTATAAATTCACCCTGGGGAAGACTGCTTTAATCAAGGTCATTTGACCAACCATGAATTTGCCTTGCCCTGTAGTGCTATGTATTATCCTGTTCCATCTTTTTCTCAGCCAGCACTCAGAACACATAAACAGACTTAATAAACATCAGAAAACAAAGCTTCCAAAAGAGTATTTTTTTCATAGGAGTATTTTGGGTTTGCTGGATATCTCTCTTGATATTTAAGAATACTTGAACTGCCTTGATTTAATAAGGGGAGTTACAGCTGTTTTTCTTCATAGACTAGCTTTAAGAATGTCTCATGAAAGAATCCCTGCTTTGCTAAGCAACAACTTAGAAAAGTTACCCTTTGTGCTTTCTGCAGAACAGCCAGACCCCATCCTTACCGACGCTGTTTGCAATGGTCTCTCACTTCCAGAAGTTGTTTGATGTGAATTCTCTGAATGGCATTTACCCACGAATGAACGAGGTGTACACAAAGCTTGGGGAACTGACCAATGCTATGAGAAATCTCCATGAGCTCCTGGAACTAGGTACAGGCTTATCACCTAGCACTTGTTTCCAAAGGGAAAGCTTTGTTTTATGAGCACTGACTTAATCAAGTTTCACGCTCTATTTGAAACGTAAGGTTTTTTTGTTTGTCTTAAATTGTTTTAGAATAACAAATAAATTTTGCTCTAGATTTCTCCTCAGTACCTCATTCAAGGGTATGTCCAGTCCTGAAGGACTTCCCTCTTACAATCCTACAGGTTTACTTATTTTTTAAGTATTGAATGTCAAGAACTAAGTGCCACCAGTAGTCAGAGGCCTGTGTAGTTACTGCCAAGTGCCCATTCATTCTCTTCTGGGTTTGCACTTCTGAAGAACAGCAGCTGCTAATCTTCCCTGAGCTCATGGGTTTAGAGGCTTGGCTGTGCTGCAGGGTATACAGCCAGAGGGCAAGGCTCCTGAACTACTGAGGTTTTGAAGCCTCATTCAAAGAGGGAAGCAGACTTCCTGCCTGCCACCACCAACAGGAGATTAGGAAGCTTCTCATCTCCCTAGTAATTACAAAGCAATGGAGTTCAGTGGACACCTTCTCCACAGATAGTTCCTCTGAAACTGAGTGAGGAAAGGAGAAAGAACCTGGTGCCTTTTTACCTTTCATCACAGTAGCCAAAGCAGGTTAAAACAAACAAACAGAACAAGTTCTTGCTGCTGACAAAGTACCAGGGAGCAAGTTCCCTCTATGGAGTGCTTCTGTTGTGCTACAGGAAGCCAATGAACACCCTTCTCTGTATACAGTGGCAGTTGGCTGCTTTCCAGTGACAGTGTAGGACAGACTGTAGTACCATTTCAGTCAAGAAAATATCGAGCTCTGTCACGTTTTTAGCTACTGGAGGATTAATGAGAGGTTCCCTCCTCCCAGTAGTACCAGTGTATTTCTCAACACAGGCATTTTGTTTTCTGTGAATGATGAAACTTGTATGCCCAGATATATGAAAGCTGAATAGAATCTGGGCACTTGTAAGAATTGAATTATGTCTTCTTTTTCTGTTGTTACTCTTACCAGAAACATGAAGTCTTTGTTTTCCAGATAGTTCAGTTCCACCCACAGCAGTGGTGGATACTGTTGGGAAACTGTGTGACATAATTAATGAGAATGTGACTGAACAACTACAGCGGCTTCTGGGGACCCAAGACATCCACAGGTATTTAGATCTGTTCCATTGGCAACAGTTCTGCAAACAGAGATCTTATGAATTGAGAGAGCTGCCTAAGATTGATACTGGAAGAGACTTTATCATTTGCTACAGCTAGCTGTGACAGTAAAGGATTTACTACTATCCTCCACAGAACAAATCTTACACTTTCAAAAGGGTAAATAGAAAAAAATAAGGTTCCCTTAGCACTACCTTGTTGATTTGCATGGATACAGTGATCAAAAAAGCCTCTTAAGCTTATGTTTCATAAGGAGACATAGCAAGCTCTGCATGTTGGTGGGGATGTGAAACTGCTTCAAGGTTGCAACTGTAATATTGAAATATGTTAGTTGCTGAGAGAATGTATGCCCCAGGCTTCCTACAGATCTTCTGGGAGCTGGACAAATCTTGTTCTTATCATCAACTGATGAGAACATAGAGGTGGTAGCAAGTTGTTAGAGCTTGTATTCAGAATGTGCTGTACAAACATACAAAGAGATTAACTGCAGCACTAAATTTGTAACAGGCAAAGTTAACAACACTGACACCATCAACCTTTCTGTGCTCCTTGCAGTTTTAACTATAGACAAGCTGCTTATAATATTCTTGCCTCCACCTCTGTAGCTGTTAAACTACCTGGGTGGCTGATATATTTAGCATATATAGGCTGCTGCTCCAGTCCAGCAATTACATGGCACTATGTAAGGAGGAAAGTATATCGGGCAGAAACAGTGAAATCAAAGATAATCTTCTGACTTCTAACAGTTGTTGGCTGCAGGTTTCAGAATGTGAGAATGCATTTATGATGTAGGTGCATCTGTATATACTAAGTAACAGTGTTTTCAGAAAGCAGTGACACTGTATGGCAGAACAGCCGAGAAAATGAACTTAATATGGTCTTACATTTGAGGTAATGGTCTTACTTACAAATTTCAGTATCATCAATAAGCTAGAAGAACATGAATGCTTCTTTCCACCATTTCAAGCTCTCATTCAAGATCTGCTCTCTCTTCTAGGTGAGTAACATTTGCAAGTTGTAATTATCTCCATGACAAAGTTCCCTCCCAGGACTTCAAATAGCTAACACCCTTTGTTTACTCCTGGTGTGCAAAAAAGCACAAGGAAAGTGTGAGAAAAGGTGCTAACCCTTGCCTTGCTCTCCTCTTCTAAGAAAGTGACTGAAATAACTAGGTTTTCATTGCAAATGGGGTCCTTTACATTCAACCATAAAACTTTCAAGCTAAAATAACTTTTTTCTTCCCCTAAAAGCATTAAAAGGTTTGAGTTTATTCTCTGCAGTAGTTTTTGCTCACTGGCTGTATTTCTAACACTTAAGCTAGAATTTTGGTTGAACTTAAAGGTGTTCTGTATACATCTCATACAATTTTGCTTTTCATTCTGTTTCAGAGATCGATAACCTGGATGATATTTTACCTACTGTACAAAAGCTGAAATTGGTAGCTAGATAAGAGTTAGCTTGGTCTATCCTGGGAAGACTGAACCTGTGAGGCGGCCTGTTGATTCAAATGCCATTACAGCTACCTCTAATCTCTGTTATCTAATGAACAGTTTCAGGCTTTTTGATATAAATAAAAGTTTGGCTTTGCCACTGCATTCTTTTAGTTTCTCTGCATTTTTACACTGACCATGAAACAAGAAAAATAACCACAAAGACCTGTTCTGTCCTGGAGAGAGGACCAATACATACAGTATAGATCTAAGAAACCGAAGCCAGCACAAAAGCAAAAACCACAAAACCACTTACCTTTCTGAATGTAGCTCATCAACAGGTATGAGATGCCATTGCTCCAACTGCCTTATAGATGTAATACTTTCATCATTACCTTGGTTGTCTTGAGAGCCTATTTTAAAATGCTGTTAACATCTTCAGCTAGGTTTGGGATTTGAGTTAGGCCTGTCCTCTTTCCAAGTGCCACATGATTTCATGCTTCCTGCTTTGTCCTGCTAACTGTTGCTCAGTGAATTTTTTTTCTGGTTAGGGACTGAAACACACTGGGTTAACGTAATCTAGGCTGAAAATATTCTAAGCCTACTTCAGAAAGTGGTTTATTGCTTTTTGCCTAGAAGGGATTTGAAGTTACCACACTCATATTCTACCGTCGCTTTTAGAAGGGCACAGATAAAGTTCCTTAAGCAAGACATGTCCAAGTTTATTGTAAACAAACAGGTACACCAAGCTTCCAAAAATATTTTGGTATATGTCGCTCCAGTATTAATAAAGCTTAGTCCAAAACTCTGCTGTTCCTCAGGCAGAATGATTTACTACCAAGGCTTATGAGATGAAATGTAACAAAGAACAAAACATGTTAAGGCATTACAAACTAAAACCTTAATGACATCCTGGCAAACTAATCTCCCTGCTTTTGTAAGCTCATCATATGCAGACCTGCAGCCACAATCTGCTAAGATGCTTTTCAGAAGCAGAATATCAACTTCTTTGTTTCTCAAGAACTGCTGTTAGTCTCACAGTTTATTTGAATGGGTTCTGTGGCCTTACGATGAAAGATGCTGGTTAAGAACTGATTCTTTTAGAAGTGTAATGCTTTCAGATATCTTAAAACAACACGAATAGGCTCTTAGGGAAATGAAACTGAGAACAAAGTAATCACACATAGCTGGCAATCTAAAAACATCTCCAGGTACGACACTTCCTTAAGAGCGTATCCATATGTAGGGATGTGGGGGAGGAGATGCACCAGAAACATCAAGAATAAATGATTTGTTATTTAGAGAGAAATTATTCCCACAGTTCTTTGTTTTGTTTCCTTTCTTTTTGTTCTACTTCATTGACAATTCATGTCAGTAGGATCATTCAATGCACGTGTCCTGAGCAGCAGATGGCTTCAAGTTTGCAGTGAACGTTTCAAAACACTTCAATTACAAAAGGGATATATACAGTCAATACGAAGTTGAAAAATTAATAACTTATGTACATGAGAAGAAATCAATTTTTCTTGCGTCTACTTCTTGTCAGCTCATACCTGCAAGACAGACACAGGAAGCAGTTTAAGACTTTGCTTAAAGAAGAGTTTAAAGTGTCACAACGGAGAACTTGGGCTGCTTTATTGCTTGTGCTTCGTAGGCAGGAGGATGCCGAAGGAGGCTTCGGAGATGGCCTCAAACTTCAGCCCTTTACCAGGAACTCTGGATGAGTCATTTTTCTCCTGCTGCTATAATTGCTGAATACTTCCATGAGACACACAGAAGCTGGGCATGGGGAACTTGGTTTCCCTACACTGCTGACCACACTGCTGGGAAGCTGCTGGGCTACACTCACTGCATTCCTCCGCCTCCTTCACTGAAGGATGAAGGAAGAATGACTGCCATTAACCTGAGACTGGGAAGGGAAATAAAAGAAATGGTTCTTAATCTTTACCTCAGACCAATACTTAAGGTTGGTGTCTGAACCACAATGAACATGCAAGCAGAACTGTGAGTGGCTTATTAAAACAGCTTCTAAAAATGCTTTGTAATTAACGTTTTATCATACATATATATTGCTGATCAGAGTATTCATTTAGTTAAGATCTTTATCCAAGTTATTCGTTGCAAATTTACTTTAATAAACATAATTCTTTATTTATGTAACCCAGTGGTTTTTATGTAATTTAAAATATGCTGAAGACAGAATAATTGACAAGGAGGCCTCTTATTAAAACCGTTTCACAGGACAGGTATCACGCTATTAACCACATTAACATAAAGCTTAGATAATACTACCAGATTAATTCAAGTTAGTCCTGCACTTGCAGGTAAAACTTTACTGTTGCTTACCAAAAGACACAGCCTTTCTGCCATCACCCCAACAACACTCATACAAACTCAGCAAAGCCATTATTAGCAGGAGTTTAAAAGATGAAACAAACTTACCACTGTGTAAAACCCTTGATTAAATCCTCCTGTGACAAATCAATCCGTACCTTTAAAAAACAAATTTGTATTTGTATATATATTATATATATATATATAAATATATAAATGATGCACAAGTTGATAAGCTAAGCTAGCACTCTTCCACATCAACTTTCAAGCTCTAGGGCTACAGCTGAGGCTCAAGGGAGATGAGACTCATGCATTCCCAGGACAAAGGCATTAGCCAGCATCAACACTAAAGCTCAGTTTCTTATCAGCACTGCTTGGAAGTTTATCTGTCACTGAACACAGGATTCATGTCTGCTAGTCACAGAAAAAATCACA
Organism: Pavo muticus; assembly: GCA_016647715.1. Lineage (NCBI taxonomy): Eukaryota > Metazoa > Chordata > Aves > Galliformes > Phasianidae > Pavo > Pavo muticus. The sequence goes on along the minus strand of JACDJE010000322.1, from coordinate 759,341 downwards.
TACTGTTGGCAAATTCTGGGTTTTAATGACATTTCTCTCAGCTCCACATTTGCACTATTGGAGCTATCCCCAAACAGACGGCTGGACATCCCAAGAAACACATTTCTGTTTCAGGAGGGCTCCTTTGAAATGAAGCAGAATGGCTATCAATCACATGAGCCCACGTGAGCTTCCAAGGTGATATAGCCCAATTTCAGACTGAAGTTGTTTCCAGGTTGCTAGTTCTATTGTTCACATTTAGCTCCCAGAGTTGCAGTTCAGGATTACAGGATTCTCTCAAACTCTGCAACTCTATTAAACCAGTAGCATAACCTGATTAAACTTACTTTCCCCAGCTCCTTTTTTTCCTGTGAAATGAACGGCCTGCTGTTTTTCACTGCAACATCCAGGGTCCTTTTCTTGACTTCTTCCAAAGATTCAAAAAATTCAAACCTGAAAGTAAAGTTTTGAAAGGAGTGACTTAAGTCAGAAACCGAAGTCCTGTAAGTATCAGTGGCCAAAATACAGCAGTTTTAACAGAGAAGGAACACAGCTTCATGCAATGACCTCTACAATCAATGAATCACACCCAAAGTTTGAAAAGGTTTTACTGTCCATTATAAACCTTGAGAACGTTGATGCCCAACCGCAGCTTCAGCAGAGTTTGAGGGCTGACTACAAAACACATGTGAACACAGCCAACTCCCCATGGAACAAAAAAGGCAATTATTTAGGTTTTATTAACACTGTAAGAAATTCTTCCAAGCCAGCTTCTTCCATGACAGCCTGCTGGTCAGACCATGCCAGGGGAATGAAGGAAAAGCGTGCATCCATGACGAAATACTGTTTAACAACCATTTTTCCCCTTCATGGAAGATCAGCATGTTTTCCATGCAACCTTTATTACGCAGAGGAAATAGCCAAGCCAATCCTCCAAGTTTACAAAGTAGGCTTAAACCACATTAAGAGAAGACAAAGAAATAAACCTGTAGCAATTAAATTCTTCATGGCTCTGACTCATGGCTCTGGCACACATCATCAAATGTCACGTCAATTCTGTCCATGCTAAATCATTCAGGTTCTGCCCACCTGAATAGTTCCTCCCCTAGTCAGAGTTGTAAAACAGGTAATGTGTTTTGGAGCTAAGTATTGCTCAACCTATTGCGCTTAATTGAGGATGTACAGGACACGCCAATACTGGGGATGAGGAGGAAGATCCTGCTCCCAACAGTAGTGCTAGCACTAAGTCTGTAGAGCTCATAAGAAGAGGCTGAACTACCCAGGATCACCCAACATTCAAGTGTTTTTACAAGTGTACCTTCATTTACATACTGGACTAGAACTGCCTCTCAGACAAACTCTACTTCTAATTAAGTGCTCCTGCCATTAGCTTTATACAGAACACATTCCTCTTCAGTGGCAAACCTGTAGAAGTGTCAGCTGTCAGCAAAGAGGTGGCAACACATTCAGCTGCTCCCACCAGCACTCAGTGGTGGTATCCATCTGTCTCAAAATGCTTTGTATATGCCTGCCTTTGACTTTTGAAAAGATGTCAGATGAAACATCAGGCAAAAAAGTACGAACAGAAAAGTAGGCTCTGTGAGGTACCCACATGGAAAAATTGCCTCTGCAGTGACATGGAGTTCAATGTGTTGAGGAGAATGTCTGTGTGCAAAGAAGAATGCGCAGTGTGCATATGCTAGGGTCAGGGAAGGGGGAGGGAAGATGTGACAGTACTGTATGCAAAGTCCATTTTAAGGACTTGCACAACACAGTTACAGTGCCATTTCTCTCCCAAGACCTGCAAATGTTCACAAGCCAATCGTTCAACTGCAACAGGTGCACACCTTACGTGAGCCGTTGCACTTTACAGAGATCACAACATAATTCATGAATTATAATTAATGTTTTCTTACTTTTCATCATACTGAGGGTTCAGAGTTTTTTTCTTAACGGAAGTCTTCTTCCTACTTGTCCATCTTCTATCTGGAAGCAGATATATACGGACATACGGATCCACTCCACGATTGGAAGAGGGTATCAAGTTTCTGTTAAAAGAAACACGGTGTTGACAAGCAAGGCAGCTTCTCCCACTGTATGCATTTTAATCCCCTGTCTGTCTTAGAATCAGACCCACCCTTCATGGATTCATGAACTAAAAGCATTTACCATGGAAGTTGAAACATAAGCAAATTAAAATCTTATGGATGAGAAGATAAATTCCACTACTGAATGCGTGGGTTCCTAAATTGGCATTTACAACATCAGTCAGAGGTGTCAATCCTTGCCACGACACTTAAATCTCCTTCAGACATCCCAGGACATGTGTCAGTTCTCAACAGCGTTCACCTTGGCTGGTCAGCTTATGCTTCATGTGGTTTGCTCCAGCTTTGCTGAATATCTGACACAAGCTCAGAGAGCTCCTTCCCTCTCCCATGCAGATAAAGGCAAGCAATTGCCAGCATTACCTGCAGCCATTCACCAGCACAACAAGGCTCTGCCGTATGGAAGCGTAGCGCACTGTGAGCTGAATCTCTCCCAGAGGCATTTCTGTCCCACTGTAAGACAGTTACACAGCAAAAGCTTTAAATACAGGTATCTAATAGATCATACACAGAAACCTTGCAGCATGAAACAACACACGAGCTCCACAAGTTGGTGATGCATTTTCAACTAGAAACGATTCTCAGTGCACTGCCCCTCTTTATATCTTATGGCAGCTGAACCACAGAGGATGCACAGAAACAACCCTCCTGTTGGTGCCAGCTCTGTCTGCCTTCTGCACAGAGCCCTGTTCTCAGACCCAAAGTATAAGTAGCCAGAAAAGGGCACCCAATTGGCCCGCTGTAGATCACAGCACAGATCAGCATGTGTTTTGTACGTTGTCTGCACACTAATGGATGCTTATATATGCAAAATGGGATCCTTTCTACATCTCATTCTGCATGTTTCCAAAGTGGTTTCAAATTCAAGACATTATTTAAAAATGGCTTAACAATGGTTTATAAATGAAGTCCTGCTCAGAGCTAAAGAATTTATCAGTCACAAAGTATTAGATTGAACAGCAGGAGCTGATTTTGCAGCCTTGAATTCACGTGTATGCAAGAGACACTTATAAAAACCAAACTTTCTCCAGAGAAAAACAATTCAACTGGAAGAACCACCTACTTATGAAGGTCCAGATTGCTGCTACTGAGTTCAAAGCAAGAAGAAGGCAGAGAACCCAGTGAAGTAACACTGGGTGCAAGCCTCAGTTCCTCTACGACCGGCAACGTGGGCACTACTGCTGCCCTGGTATGCAATGCTGATGGCGCACGATGCTCTGGATCTTGCTCACTCTCTGTCTCATCAAGGCTGGCAACAGTTTCACTTGCTGCAGGCACTGCTGAACTGTTACTTGTGTCCAGGTCTTCACTGCTGTCTTTTTGTGGCTGAGATACCCGCACAGCAGTGTCTTTGCTCACTGGAGGTACTTTTGAGACTTCTGGTTTTGGTGGAGAGACAAACTCCTGCTGGTTTCCACCTTTCTCCACGACATGCATGGGACCTTTCTTCGAGGCGTTGACACCAGCCTTGACTCTCTGTGGATCAGGTTCCTCAACATTCAAGGCCTAAAAATCACCAGGGAGAAAAAGTGAGCACTGCTGCCCAAACACTGGTGTTAATGCCAGCATTACGACCTAGGATTAAAGTTCATCACAACACTACTTAGAAAGCAGGAGACTGCATTTAGAGATGAAAGAAGGCTATGGAACTAGCTATGACACTGTCTTCCTTTGTCACACTGTGTATTTACTTGTCTAAACACTGTGAGAAAACAATCCTTAAGCAGAGTCTCTCACTGCTGTGCCGTTTTGATTTCCCAACTCAGATTTTCCCAGTTCCGCTCTTTAACATCATGAGAAGGTTCTTGGCAATGCTGCTGCACTAAGCTTTGGGAAGCCTCAAGGCAGAGCTCTCATCTCCACCATTAATTGCAGCTAAGGATCTTGTCATACTTCTACCTTCTACTCACTTGTGAAGCAAAATTGCATTTCTTCTCTCCTGCACTTCATCTTTTGCTTGGCTAGATTTGGAAGCTTCTGCTGGGGAAGCCAAGTGAACACAGCAAACAACTTACCCGCAGCACGAGTTTAATCTTAATGAAGCTGTCTGAACTGGAATGGTCCAGCTGAAATCTCTGATCCAGGGTCATGTTTGGGTCCTTAAGTAAGTGGGAGAGACAGACCACCGATGTCCCCAGAGAACTATCCTGATCCTTGTCTTTTATCTAAAAAGGAAAGGTTTTATTAGGTGACAAACTGGAAAGCACACCACGAGGAACAGCAAAACAAGAAGGCATTCCATACAGACCAAAATAAGCTTATTTACTTCAGAAATATCCCTTGCTTTGTACCAAGATATTATTCGTTACGTGACCCTAATGCAAAGGTAGATACCAGCATCACCTAACAGAGAACTGTTTGTGCAACAACAGGTGCTCCTTCCACCTTTTAAGTAGATGCAGACAGAAAGAACCTGCACCCAAATCACATCCACTATGAAAGGCTTCCAAAGGAAGGGCTTTTCTCTCACCTCAATGTGCAGTGACTGGGATTGAGCACTGTGGACAAAGAAGGTGAAAGCCTGGCCCCACTTGGGATCTTTGTTGAAATTGCAGGTCTGCAAGAAGAAGATCGTGGCACATGTTTTAGCGTGGTCTGTGAGCAGCAAAGAATACTGTGGCATTGATCACTACAGAGGAGCGCAGTGGTTTATTTATTTTAATTCAGTGATGCTACATCCCAACTCTACACAGAGAGTGAAATTCCCATGTCAGGAGTGCGCACAAGTGGAGTCTCTGGCAAAACCAGAACAAGCTCTGGAAGATGTGGAAATGCCGCAGAACAAGTCAGGTGAGCTGCAGTTGGCCCCAGTTGGTGTTGGCTGGACCAGCAGCTTGCCTCACCTGCAGCAAAGCACTGCTCCCCTCCTCCCACGTCTCTACCCAGAGAGACACAGCAATGCTTCCAGCCCACAGACACTCAGAGCCAGCTCCCAAACCTGCAGCATGACAGCAGGGAAGGATAAGAAAGCTAGAGGGGCAGTTTGAGGGATGTAGAGCTCATAGGAAGAGTGGGAGGCTACAGCTCCAAGTGCCATCCACTTAAAGGATAAAGAAGCACACCCACAGGGGCTCTGGTTGAGGCTGCTCCATTAAACAGTTGCTTCTACCAGGAGATGAGTGCTGGCAGCAGGAGGAAAGGAATGGGGGAAGCTGGATCTCTGACCTAGCTTGGAAGAGGCAGGAGGTGTGGCAGAGAAAACCGAAAACCAAAAGAGGTAAAAACACAAGCAGAACCCAATCTCTGGGTGGACAAAAACAAAGGGAAAAAAGGTGACAGTTCCAAACATTTGTGAACAGCCAACAGGATTAATTACTACTGATCAGACTAATTCAGCACAGCTCAGTGACATGGAGGCACCCACATGCTGGTTGATCTCTGTGTCCTGACATCTGCAGCTACTATCATAACTAGCTGATCACACCAGCTACACAAGTCCAGTCCCCTTCTAGGAGCTACTTGGGAGTTCATCACCCCAAAAACAGGTGGAATTTAAGGAAAGCAGAAGAGTCAAACAAACTTACCTTGCTTTTTTGAGTCTTGCTTCCTACTGTGAGCAGGACAAAGGAGGAAGGTTCTCGTTCTGTCTTCTGCCATTTAATACAAGAAGAAAAAAGAAGAAGAAACAATTTATAGATTACAGAAAGCAGTATCAAAGCACTACTCTTACTTGAAATACATGACTGGAAAGCTGGCAATAGTTTTCAGATGTAAGACATCTGAAGAGCATGGCATGCAGGAGAGACTCCAGCCATAACACAGCACTCTTACCCTCTGGCATCAAGAGATCACATGTAAGCCAAAGTTCTACGTGTTTAGGTTTCAATAGGTGAGCAACTAAACGTTTGTTAGAAGCTGTGAGGAAACAGATAAGAAGTGTTGAAGGCTCATTGGCCAGTGGGGAGTTTTCATCGTTCTGTGATGAAACAGGGCTCTCAGAATTGGTTTCTTAGGCTCAGGACACGTTGTACAGCAGCTAGAAGAGAGCTTGTAGAGCTAGGCAAAAATTCCTTTCCAGAACTATCAATACTGAACCTCGTGTACTATGCTCCTGCACACTAATGCTACAGAGGCTTTGTCAAAGCCAAGGAGATGGTCTTGGCACTAAAAATCCCAAGAAGCGTATACAACAAAATTCAGAATTAAGGATTATCACATGCCATGTGTATCACGATATAGGTAACTCATGAAAATGTAAAGAACACATTTAGGAAGGGAGGGAAGCTTCATTCACTACTCACAACTGTGGCTGTGTGTAGCTTGCTCAAGAAAACAGGGAGAAAGACACTCTCCTACATCTGCAGTTTTCACCACAGCAGCAAGATCCAGTATTTAGGGAGTTAAAAAGTAACCTAGAGCAGCGAGGGGAGGCACGAATGACAGAATGACTTCTGAATCTCTGAGGATTCAGAGATTAAAACACAGAGAGAAGGAATCTGGTGGTTTGGTCTCCCATGGACACAGAGGCTACTCTGAACTAAGGCATCCTTCTACTCCTAGTGGGGCAAAATGAAACTGGAGCAGCTTGGGATGGGAGGAACCCCTGAAGCAGCATGAAGGGTAGCATGACTTGGTCTGATGTTGGAGGCTTTTATTCTCCAGTGTATAAACTTAATACAGTCCCACACACACTCAAATATTTCTGTGCTGCATTCCCCATTTGATCACCTTTTATTGGTGGAAGGCTTCTCGATCACCACCTTGAACCAGTGGTCACAGATTCTGACAGTGGAGAGATTATTTCTTTATAACAACAGCTACTTTCAGTTGCTATGATACAATATAATCCAGAAGGTGTTTTTGAAAGCATGGAGGAAGAACATAAATTTTACCTTGAGGTACTTGTTATTTTTGATCTTCTTTGCTCCACATTCACCATTTGAATACTCGAAGTGGTTTTTCTGAATTAGTAAAAGAGTATTTTAAAACAATTAATTTGTGTGCTTATTTTAAAAAAGGGGGGTTGGGAGTGAAGGCTGTCTGCATGTGGTTTGCACTTACTGGAAGGTTGAAAGCACTGTCCAAGTAGACTATCAGAATTGCTGTAGACAGGCCCTTCTTATCCTGCCAAGGCCAGGAACATAGAACAAAACAAGACACAAAGTAGGTCTGATCACTCACCAAGGACAATGTACAGCACAAGATAAATTCAAAGGAAAGCTTTGTAAGCCAAGTAGCTCTTCGCCTTTCTCCTTGGAATTTAGAGGAGCACAAGCCAATACCCTACAGCATGATGGTTTTAAGCACACCCTTAAGAAAAGGCCCAGGTCTTTGCTGTTCATCACCCTTAACACCCTTCAGTCCATCTAGTGTAGAACTGGCCAGATTCCCCAGCACAGCAAGTCATCTAAGCCCATGCTCACCTGTATACATCATCATCAGTAATCTAGCATCAATAGAACAAAACCTGGAGATAACATTTCACTTATTCATCTCAGTGGAACCTGAATACTTTTTGGTTAACTATGAAGAAAGCAGAGACCTTGGGAGATGGATCCAAGGAATTCTGCAGACTGAATACAGCAGCGTTTGTAACTATGGCCCTACCAAGTACCAGTGCTGGTATTTGCCTGTGACTAGTACAGGTGTACAGTGCTGGGATCCTACATAGGTTTTAGATGAAGAGTAATGGGAAAAATAATCAAAGCAGAGAACTGTGAGAGGTCACTCTGCAGTTGGCCAAACAAAGCTTTGCTAATTTAAGTAAAAACAGCTGGCAGATTTTAGTTGCTGCTGTATTACCATGGGACCTGAGGCAAGCAAACACCTTCCCCTCCAGAAGAATCCAAAACAACCAAACCACCAACATGTCCACACTTTGTTAGACAAAATAAAGTCCCATGCATCTGCCTGGGGTTCCTAATATCACATCCTTCTTTGTTGATCACTGGACAGGCATCAAAGTACCTGGATCCTTTAAGCATACTCACCTCACGTAGCTTTTCTTGGTCATTTACTAGTGAAAGCCACTCCAGCCTTAAGTGCAAGTGTCCACTTGTTGTCTTGCTTAAGGGAAACCACTAAGTGGAGACAATAAAAAGCAACTTGAAAACTGAGACAGAGTAATTTCTATATACTTCAGCCTCTGGGACTTAAATAAAATAAACAATATGAATTGTACTTCAAGCTTCTTAACTTGAATTTTTGATATATACATTGCAGAATGTCCATCTACTTGGGAACACAAGCCAGGAACAGAGAGAGCAAGATTCCCACAAACATGCAGTGCACAAACCTGCAGCTGCAGCAGTATGAGGTAGGCACTCTGGAACTGTCTGCAGAACACTGGGCTGCAGAATGAGCCAAAATAAGATCTGATTATTTGTTCCCTCAGCAATCAGACTGCTTCACCAAACTGATCTGTAGCCTCAGAGGAATATTTGATAGACACAGGGTACATGCTGTTAACACAAGATACTGCACCGCTGGCTCAGCATAAGCTCAGGGCTGTCTGAGGTTGCCAGATTGACTGTAACAGCAACTGTAATGGCTGCTTCAAGATTTCTGAGCAAAGAAAACTTCACAAAAAGCAAACACCGCAGTGCAAGTAAGCAGGGAAGCTTCAAGCACACAGAAACAATGTAGTAGCATACGCAGAGCGTGAATGAATACATGTAAGCATACAACACAACTACATTGAAAAACAAGCTGTGATCTTTACCTCATCAACAGTTTTGTCATTCTTTATATCCAGCAGGCTTATAAGTAAGCTGGAAGACAAAAAGCAAACGTTTCAGTCAGTGTTTAGGCACACAGCATGCTGTCGATTAGTGGACAAATGGGGAAAAAAATAAAAGAAAGAAACCACAACTACTAAGTAAAAAGCCACAACCAAATCTGTCCCAAACAGCAATTTCCACACGTTATCTGTTGGCACACAGTGGAACGCACACTTCTACAGTACCTTCTCCCTCTTGGAAAGCTTCCAAAACTAAAATATAATTTAAATAAACCTTGAGTCCTGCAGCAATCATCACTTTTACTGGCTTCCCAAGATCTTCTGCAAGAGTCCGAGCCCACCACCCACCTTGTTCATAGTTAGTTGCACTAGGAGCTAATAACCCGATGTCAGTATTCAGAGCAAGTAGCTTCCTCCAACATTAAGCTTCCTATGTGAATTAGCTGGGTGTTCTACTTCAGAGATTACCATAACTGTGCAAGGCCTGCATTGTTTTCCTTGTTTCTTGGGGTTTTTATTTATTTAAAATCAAATAAATACGAACACAGCAGCAATTCCTAAGAAGCAAGATCTGATATACTCTGTCAGAAAGAAATCATGTCCAACTCTGTCTTCCCCTAAGTGCTATAATTATCTATAGAACTTCACTGATGCTGTTCCACTTGAGATAACCATAGCTTACAAAGCAGTGCCCCTCTCCTGTCTGTCATCTGATATGATGAGGGCAGTTTCCTGGCTGCCAATCATTTCACATTTGCATTTTCTGTATGGAAAATGGGTAGCAAATGTTGCTATGAGGATATTTCTCCATTATAAAACTGCGACAAAAGCTGACCAGAACAAAGAGAAAGCATTCAAGTTAGACTGCACTTAACTAGGACTAAAGCTATGGAGGAGAAGTAAAGGACTTAACCTTCAGAACTGTTTTCTCAAATCTGTTGAGCAGACCTGTCAGATCACTACATCCCTTTGAAGAGCAATGAGAAGAAAGTTGCACTGATTTACCTGCCCATGAAGTCATCTTTATCTGGATCTGCATCATACAAGTCCACTTCTAAGTCCTGACCAAGCACTTCATGAACAACAAACTGGAGGAGAAGCAGGTATTGATTAAAAATAAAGAGCACTCACATAGGTTCACAGTTCTGTAACGTATGAAGGACATTCCCTGCTGTTTTGTAGCTGATCATGTAACAAATACAACTGATTACGATGAGAATATTTTAAAACAAGTTTGCTTGGTTTTGAATTAAAAATTAAACCCATCAAACCAATATCCCTAAAAAGCACTGCTCATAAAATTAGAAAAAGCTACAAACATCCCATATACAAAGTATAACCAATTCTAGAGTAGAAGACACTTGCACAATCAGATTGCTGTACTGATTGATATTTAAAGCAAGGCTTTGCACCGCCTCCAAACACCCACATATGTAAATCAGATCAACCCTGAGTGCCATTTCATGTTTGCAATGTAAATTTGACTTGTTTAAGGGACAGGAATGCCTCATCAATGAAGCAACAAGGAATTCCACCTGCTCCATTGCAGTCAGGTAAGAGAAGGCCCTCCAAGTAGAAGGATGTAAACAGCTATGCATCCTAGAGATGGAAAGATCAAAAGGTTCAGTACCTCAAATGTCTCATTCCAGACGGGATTAAGATCTCTGGAAATTGTCTTGCTTCGATACTGCACCGTGCCAAGCCGAAGAAGAGCGTATGGGTCAGACTTCCCCCTGATTGCACCAAGGAAATTATCTTTCTGGACAAGGTTTTCAGCTTCTAGCAGATGAACCCTTATTACTCCCTGGATAGGAAAAGATATAAAATCAGTCATGAAAATGTGATATTTGGATAATTATAACATGCTGCCTCCTAAAACTGTTATTTCAGGCAGCAAGGTTAGTCAGCATGACAGGTTTGCAAAGACATGCCTTTTGAGGCAGTATGTAATAAAACAATCACTTTTCCTATCATTTACCCTGGGGGAGAACTTGCACAGATAGACAACCCTATCCAGACAGCTGGGTAGGAAATAGTCTTCAATTTATTTTAAAATGAGAAACAAACAAATACACACAAGATCATACATCACAGTCAAATTGATGGTGGAATCATGATCAATTTCCACTGACTTAAGAAGGAACTTAACAGCCATTGGTAGGCTCTTACTTTACTGCAGAGTGGCCATTCAAATTCAATTTAGCAATGCAAGTTTGCAACAGGAAGCAGCCCTCTGTCATTCATTAATGTCTTCATTAATTAATATATCTTAGGTGTTCAACAGAAGGAGAAGACCAGAGATGTGGATGTATCAGATATTTCAGAGATTAGGGTTGGGTTTATTGGTTTGGGATATTTTCAAAATTCTTTAGCATACAGATGTCATCCTCTGAGCTCTGTATTTACACCCATTCACAGAATTACTAAAGAAATTAAGTAGCCTGACACTTACAGCTCATGTATTTACTTTCTCTAATTGAAGACCTGTGGTATTCTAATGAGACTACTGGTTTAAATTGGTAAACATTTCAATGTCTAAGCTTATGCCACATATAAGCACCCCCCCTACCCCTCAAAAATTAAGAGCTATCCAATATTTACTTGTGTATTTCTGAAATACTGCCTACAGAAAGCCTACGATCCAGGCCGAAACAGCTGCTGAGAACTGGATGCGCAGGAACCCAACACATGGGTGCACATGCATTTGCACTACAGCAAATGCACATTCAGGTAGAATAACATCCTTGATGAAAAAAGAAAAACTCACGTGTGGGATAGGGAACCTCAACTGGGCAATGCTCATGTTCTTCTTCAGAGGCACCGTGATCCTGTTTGGCAGAACCAGCCGTGCAGCAATGTAATCTTGAATCAGTGAGTCTGACATTACGCTGCAGGATGGGGGGAAAAAGAAAAACAAGCCAAATCTCTACAACCAGCCCAGTCAGAATGAAAAAACAAGGCACAGACCCAAACAAAAGTTGAGATTCACTCTCCTGATATATTTTGCATTTAAGAAGGGAAATCTCATCTGAAGTAACTGGATGGACCTTTGTTACACTGGAGATTGTCTGAACTGAGGGTGCTGTCCATTTTGGAGTCTAGGGATCTTTCTAGTCTAATCTAACACATTCCTTTTTAGCTTTTCAGTTTAAAATCTCTTATTTGGACTTCCTATGTTCATACAGCAGGGACAGCTGATTCAACCTGCTTCTTCTGAGCAAGGAGTCCGTAGCTATCACAGACCTCCAGTACCCTCTGGGTGATTGTGAGAGGACTTGAACCTGCTCCTACAACTCAGAAGAAGCGGAAGACAACAGTAAGAGGGAAATCTGGCTGCACCAAACATCTGGAAATCTTTTGTTCCCTTGATAAATCCAGTGCTTGTAAGGCAACTTCTCAGGGGAAGACCATGCAATGAAATTGTCGCAGTTCACAGAAGGAGCTGGATTCATAGAGAAGGAATGGCCTCTCCCACTCCCAGTGGGCAACCAAAAGCCTGAAAGCCCTTGGCCAGAGCACAGGACTTCCTGACAAAATCCTCCCTGTGGCAAGGTGACAAACTGTCCCTTCTCTTGAGTCTGAAGGTACAGCACCAAAGCACACGCAGCTAGTATGTGAAGACAAATGCCTGTGTGCAGCATCTTTGGTCTCTTAAGCAGGAGAATAAAGAAAGGGAGAGCTCTCACTCAACCTGCATTTCAGCCTGTTCACAGCAGACATGATTTGCTCATAGCTTTCATGTGCTGCGTTGATGAACAAGCAAGGTTTCCTATGTTCAAATCTCTGTGAGAGAACCAGAGAGTGAAGATCTAGGACACCAAATTTGTACTTAATTATATGAGAGGTTGTAGGCAGGAACACCTACATACCTTCCCTCTGTGAGGATTAAGGAAAGTTGTATTAGAAAACAGCAGATTAATTCCTCTGATAAAAACTGGAGCTCTCAGGGCAAACTTCAGGGTAAAAAGCCACTCTGGCCTCAAATTTAAAAAAAAGGGCTTCCTCTCACTCCACATCAAAACTCTTCAGAGATCCTTTATTGCATAAACTGGCACCTAAAGCAATCAGCCACTTCCTATGAGTCTGCAAAGCATGAGGTGCAGTGGAAGAAAGCAGAACATTATTGCCTGCATTCACTTTTACAGAGAGAAAGGCAATGGCTGATTAACCACTGTGTGTTTTGTTCCTGTGTGACAGAATTTTCTCCTTACACTGAAAAACAAGGAAAAGTGGATCTCCAATCTGGTGGAGCAGATTAAAGCTTACAGTATTGAAAACAGATGAGATTTTCACCCTTGCTGTGCAAGCCTTATTTACAAGGTCAATCCCAAGAGGCACTGGGGAACAGTTGGGTTTCTTCAAGAACCTTGAGGATGAGTAGACTACACAGTACAAGAATATTTCTCCTTTGAATATGCTGCAGTTTTTACTATCGTGGACTGGATTTCAGGTTGTCAGAGGGCTGCAGCCCTGTGACACCCGACCTTTTTCCACTGTATGGTAACCAAACTTAAGCACAGACAGCCAATACCTAGATCTGCTCAACTATCTTAACTGGCACACAGAAACAAAAGAGCTTGTTTTTTCCAAAATACAGTGGCCTACTTTCACCCTAAATCCCTAAGTGAAGTGATTAAATCAATTCTGACATGATGCAAGAGCACCCTACTCAGGGTTTGCCAACCCTACAGCCAGAAATGATGATGGTGTATCAGCATAACAACTTCTACATATCACTCTTGAGTCTGGGGACTGCTGGAAAAAAGCTTTCCCAATTCCCAAAGGCTTTTCAAGAAGGAATAAAATGAAACAAAACAGACACTCACTTAATCCCTGGGACATCCAGGAGGTTGCTCATGCCTGCCCAGTTGAATTCCAAGTGCTACAACAAAGGCAGAGAAATGATACAGGACCATTAAAACTTATTTCAGGACAAATGTTGACTTTAAAGGAGAAGCAAATGCTTCTAAAACAGCTGGCTGCTTAAAGAAGGCCATACCTGCACTAGTAAATGACTGTATTTATACATTAAAATCAACAGCTGATAGCAATTCCCTCACCTGTCCTACCTGAAATTAAGGGATCACTGGGGCTTATCCTGCAAGCACAGGAAAACACAGCACTCAGCCCTTGGCAGTGGCCATTGGCATATGCCCCAAGGTAATGCATAGTAAATCCAGCAGCTCTCCCTAGACTTTGAAGTTGTTTCCTCACCCTTTTACTTAGAGGTTGGCCTGCGCTCTCAGGCAGGGGGATTTACAAACAACACAGACTTTAGGAATCTCTTGTTTATTGCATGAAGAGAAATAGTTTTTCATGAGTGAAAATAATGCTATATACATATAAAATCCATGACTGGGAGAATTTAAAATACATCTAAAAGCCTATGAAATGGCTCCTGTGCTGTCACCACTGGAAATTCCTCCCCTTCTCAGACGGAAGCAAACAACTCTTTAGGCACTACTGCAAGAGAGTGGGACAAATACATTTCCTTCCCCTTGGAATTGAAGATGAGCATTTAGTAATCAGGAATTTGCTGTTCAAACACCTGCATTGCAAGGTATTCAGAGTTATGCAGGCTGGGTTACCAGCTCGTGGCATTCACTGCAGGCCAATCCATGCATTAAAACTGTGCCAGAGCCAAGAAGGCTGCAGAGCACAGTTCCCTACTGACTCACCGGTTTCTGCATGAAAAACAAGGTCACTGCTCCAATGAAAGGGGCATCAGTGAGAAGAGGTTCCAGTATCACTCGCAAAGTCCCATACAACTGCAAATACAACAGATCAAGGAAAGCCCTTTGAAGACATGCTCAGGGTACAGTTTCAAAACTCAGTTTTTCAATGAAGGAAGTATATTTTAAAATCTTGCTTCAAGTAACTTCAAATTACTTAGAATTTAACAGCAATAACCTCCTTTCCCCCCTAGACTATTGTTACTAATACCAGGCAATGTTTTCTAAGTTCATGGAGTCTCTCTGCCATCCTGACTGCCATGTAATGCTGTCCTACTGATGCTTCTGTGATCTGCCTGTTAGCTTTCAATAGTTTAAGAACAGGTTGTTGGTCTAATAGAAAACAGTCATGAATGCCCCAACAGAACTCTCTCTTTTGAAGTTCTCTACCAACATGCAGCTCCTCCAAACTCCAGTGGCAGAAGATGGCCCACATGAGCTCGATGCTCTAGCACTGAGCCTGTTTAAGACTTGGGCTAAGAAGCTTTAAATAATATTTAGGTGCTCTTCAAGGAAGACATTATTTCCCGAGCCAAGATGCAAGGAGATAAAACCATCCATCCCAAGCCAGCTAGCCTCTGGTTTCCTAATCAAGAGGCACAACTGCACCACTGGGACCGGCTTTGGAAAGGCAACATCAGCAGCACTGCACTCACCTGTACACCTTTCACCCCAAGATTAAATTTCGATATGTCCATGTGAATCTCGCAGTCTCCTACATAACTGAAAGAAAGTTCTCACATTATTCCACAGTTTGCAATAGTTCAGTGAGCAAATTTGGGCTGTACAGAGTAGAAAGGATAGGAGCTTGACAATTGCAACATGACACCTCAGGCAGAGAAACTGAAAAGCAACTGAAAAGGTTAAGTTGAGCACATTAAGCAAGGGTAAGATCCTCACAACAGAAACCCTGTGGTCAGCTAGGATATTGATTGCCTGCAAAATGTCAAAGCGTTTGGCATTTGTATTTCAAGGTTACTTTCTCATTCTTAAGACTGGCAGTTGGTTGGGGCACGCTTGCTGCTAGCAGGGGAACAATGGCTCACTGGAAATTCAAAGCCATGGCGATTGCCCTCCTGCTCCCCTGATCCCATAGCACAGGGCGGTGACCCATCTCCTGAGCCATCTTACCATCACCAATGGGCGCTGGATGTTATATTTCACCCTTGCTCACAGCCAAAAAGCCCATCTGAAGGACACAAGCTTCACTAAAAATAACATGGTTTCCTTGAAGCTGAATTAAAAATCAATGATTTAAGATGAGATTTTAGTCATGGAGAACATCGGGCCTTAAATAAAATGAATGCCAAGTGTGGCACTTTCACAATTTAGAAACCACCTTAGACTTTAAAGCACAAACATCATCTCATGCTAAAAGCAACAGCCACTCCCCTGGGGCAGAACCCACTGATTTGTTGATGCCTCTGGCAGAAAACAATTAAGAGCTACCAAGTTCCCTTCCAGCCCTCTGAGAAATTGCTCTTTTTGGGTACAGACACACAAACACACTGCAGGCAAAGCAGAATGGAAGGTACCACAGCAAGGTGAACGCGCAGTGCTTGCTGCCCCTGTGCATACCTTCAGCCCACAGTCAAAGGAAGCTTTGTTCTTGCTCTGACCACAGGTACATGGACAAACAGTGAAGCAGTTATCACTAATTCACACTGCAATTTGCACATAGACAGATCACCTCCACCCCCCAAAAAATAAAGATCTTGCCAAGAACGCACAACTTGAATTTGTCTCCATTTCTGCAAACAAAGTTCCTGAACTTTTTTAGAGTCATTTAGCAGAATATAAGAAGTTTATAATGCTCAGATTAAAGCCTTTAATGTTAGAGCATTTCTCATTTCTTCAGTAACCAACCTCACAGGCCATGTAAAAATCAACACAATCTTCCTTACAGGCTAGACATATAATTATGCAAGCTTATTTTAACATATATTAATCTCTACAATTTTGACATTATCTTACAGTTCATTACACTGGTTACTAACAGAGCTTTGTCAATATAAAGTCTAAATAAGAAGCCAAAACAAGTCCCTTGATTTGCATTAATTAGCCCAAGAGGATTTAATTCAGCCGTTGCCAGTGTCTGACACAACAAACAACACTTGTGGTGTCTCATTTTACAATCCTTATGCCTCTCCACATCCAAAAACTCTTCCCACCCACTTCTAGATATCTGCCTTCCTTTGTAACACATCAATATGTGCAATCTTGTTTTCAAGTCTAGATGTCAAAGCTGCCTTTGCCCCTTTTATCAGAGCCCAAATCTTTAATCACTCTCAGGTCTGCTTCATACAGGCACCACTCCCACACCAGGCTGCCCAGTAAGAAGGATGCTCTCTACTCATTAGCTCTACTCCTCATTTCCAGTTCGAGTTGCTTATGCTTTCACGTGCCCCTCTGCTGTGTAAGCTTGTTGTGCTCTCTGCTCTCCTCCACTAGACAGAGCATGCCCGAGCTGAGCTGCTGGGCTCCAAGCCTTGATGCTAATATGCACACAGAGCTGAGCCCCTACACTGGCATCCACAGGACCATGCTTTGCCTACCTGTCAGGGGTGGAAAAAGAACTTGTTTCTGTCCTAAATCATATTACTGCACAAGGAGATACGGACAGCACACCTATGTTATGGATGAGGACTGAAGATAAGCTTGTGGAAGTGTGCTTATCCATATCTTGCCTGTATCTGTGTGGAAAAGCTGGGCCCATAGTGTTTAAAATAGAATCACTGTGGTTGGAAAAGACCTGTAAGATCACCTAGTCCAACCATCAATGCATCTCCCCTGTGCCCACTAAGCATGTCCCTCAGTGAGACATCTACATGTTTCTTAAACACCTCCAGGGACTCCACCACCTTTCTGGGCAGCCCATTTAATGCCTAACCACACTCTCAGAGGAGAGATTTTCCCTAATATCCAGCCTGAGATGCAATGGAAATCCCACTGGCTGAAGGCAGGGATGCCACAAGATGTCCCTGCACTGTTACAACTACTGAGTGTGCCGAGATCTCTGGATGTTACCTGACACAAAGGGTTATTCAACACTGGAGCAGGGCAGAGAGGCCATCCACAACACAACAACACCCGCTATGATGCAGCAGCTCAGCCTTCCCAATTGCGGCCACCCCAATCAGCACTGCACACAGTGATGAGCCAGTCAGCAAACCAAGCTCACGTGGATTCACTAGTGAGGAAACTCCCACAAAATTACACCCGGCAAACACCAAGGAGTCACGTTACTAATATGAAGACACGTCAGTTCTTTAATGTTCACTGCAACACAGCAACACTTGCCCGAAACCTAAAAGGGAATTCAGTCACCGCTGTCTCAGCACTGCAAAGTGCACTACAGCAGTACCACAGCAATTACTCCATCCTCCTGAGGTGTTACACCAGGACTCAGCTCTGCGGGCAGATCCAGCCGCTTATATCTCACCTTTGCCCTTAGAGGGAAAATGAGAAAGGAAGTAGGGCCAGGTGAGAGTAGAAAGCTCTGCTGTTAGCACTACTCAGAAGGCTTCTGTACATGAAAATGAGGTCACCGATGTATAACTTTATCCCCATGCACCCTTCACCTGGAAAATAATTAAGACAGAGTGCTTTCACTTCATCAGTAGGAAGTCGTAATTTAATTTTAATTATTGAGCTGGGAGCATTGATTAAGAAAAATTGTGACGCCCCCCATCAAATATTAATTGAGAAGAGAGCAGCAAAATAGGACTGTCACCAGCAAAACCGGCCGCCTGAACAAATACAAATCCATGAGCTAATCTACAAGGGTCTGAGATCACTAATGAGTTGGTCAGACAGAGGGTCACACCCTGCACGTTTCCACATCAGTACAGGTAACACTCATCTATCTTGATTGGGAGCATCCACACAGCTCCTGCTTTTGTTGAGGCTTATTTCCGATCTGAGCAGTAGCCACAACGACATGTGGAAATTCTCATTCTCTTACACAGGCATCAGCCCTCTGTGAGCAGCCAGAGACAAGACTGCACAGACACACGTGCCAGGCAGCTGTGAGTGTAACCAGCCACCCAAACCTGACTCACCAGCATGCAAGGAGGGGTAGTGCCAAGGGCTGCAGCCTCCCATTGGGGCAGCTCAAGTCCATCTCCTCTAACCAGCTCTTCTCCCAGCACCAGCTGCATTAGTGCAGACACTCATAGCTATTCATATAGCTAACAGAGATTGTTTTGCAATGAGAGTTTGCCTCACTCCAGAAAAGTAGAGGTTGCCTATTTCTTTGATTAAGGAGAGAAAAAAAAGGAAGAATGCACCCTAAAGTTGTTCCTTTATCAACCTGGAAAAAAGCAGGTAAATAACCATCACCACCCATGGATTTGCTTCTCACCATTCCTACAAGTGATGCACTGCAGCAACTGTACAACGCACAGCACCTTGCTCACTTGCAGAAACTGAAGTTAGGATATTAACATAGGAGAAACTGGGTTGTTAGCACAGCCCAGGAGAAGAGTTCCCATCAGAGAGACAAGGCATGCTGAAGGCTCTTGTGTGAATACACAAAATACCTGGGTTATCAGATGATAGTTCAGGCTAAATTACTGTCAGAAGGAGGAACAGAAACGAGAGGCCAGTCTGGAGATGCTGATGGGTCTGCCAAAAGGACAGGAATGAGGAGGTGGGGGAATCCCTCTGCAGCTCACTGTTAAGGCAGTGAAAATGAGTATGTGGGAGAAGCAGCCTGGAGAAGTAGTTTAATAGAGAACGGTATCTACCTCCCACAGAGCCTTCAAGGCATCAAAACCCTCGATCTCTGTGTGGAAAGCATGATTGATTTGCCACAGGCCCTAAAACTGGTCTGGCTATTACAAAGAGCACTTTGCAGACTGTGCTGATGTACAACACGGCTGAAAAATGAAGTACGTTGTCTTGCTGGGAGAGACAGTGCCCTGCCAAGGCTGGGGATGCTACCATGCCGCTGCCCTATGAAGCAGCAGCACAGTTCTGAGCAGCTCTGTGCTGCTGCCAAGACAAGCAACAGTTTCACAGTGCTTTTTCTCTGTACTACCATGAAGAAAAGCCATTTACATTGGGTGGCCCCGTCACCCACCACAGAACTACAGCAGCACGCAAGTGGTAATTCCCCCACTCATTCCATTCTCCAGGCAAAACCAGAGGAGGGTTTAGCTCTGCTCAATGCTAACAAAATACACAAGCTCATTCAAATCAGCCTGGAAGGAATCGACAAATGTTTTATCTAATTTTTTGTTGTTGTTAACAGAGTTAGAGACAGTTTTCTGCTAAAGAACAGCTTTAATTAAAAAAAGCAAATACATTGGCTGGCACATGCACATAGTGATGAAAACAAGAGGATTAATCTAGGGGAAAGAATTAAAAAATAAGTAGTGTGAGTAGTTCTGCATGAACTGGAGAGGTTGGATTGAAGAGAAACTACATGGGTGCAACTGACAGAAATGCAGTTCCAAGACTTGGCTTCTTTTTGCTGCGAATGGAAAAACCAAGAGACACAACTCCACACTCATGGCAGCAATGGTCGGCCAGCACAGGTAACAGCTGTATCTGTGCAGGTGATAGCATGCTCTGACTTAAAGGCTAACGCACAACATCTCACTTCTGCAAATAACATCTAACTGGGGACTGATTCACTCATATCCACTCTAGGCTGATATAAGGCAAGCAACTTCATTTCATGCTGACGTTAGAAACCATGTGTCCAGTCCAGCATGACAAACCACACACAGGTGCTGGATGGACAGTGAATTAAGATATAATCAATGATGCAATGTTACCATATCTGCAGGTCTAGGATAACTTGTCTTCTATCGATTTCTTTGGTGTAGACTTTTACTCCATTGATTCTAGGGCACTGAAATAAAGACAGATGAGATATGACAGAGTTATTATCTATTAGGTGAAGTCCAAGTGAAGAGTCCTACCCACTTCACTCAGTTCAACTACAGCAGATTTCACTAGAGACTTTGAAGAACTGCATGTAAAGCGTGAGTAAGGCATACAAGTTTCTGTCTTTAAGACCTAATGTGAACAGCCCCCAGATATAGGGCTGGTTGCTACAAGTCTTAGGAAGCACTGAAAATTCCTTCTGTAAGAAATGCAGACATGTGCCCCTTTTTCCTATTTCCAGTTGCATGATATTGACAGATAGTGACAAGAGATGTACGTCTCTCCTCTGTCATCTTTCTTTTACTGTGAAGATGCTCAAGTCAACATGAGGAAGGACAAAGGAGGCAGCAGTATTGTAACGATGCCACTTATTAAATGCACAGAGCTATTAAAGAGCTGAATGTCAGAGTCCCAAACAAATGCTCTCCCCTTTTCATCCGAATTTTTTACAGCAACTGAAGTGTTGCAAAGCATTCACACTACCTTCTCACCAAACTGGATCTTGGTAAAGGTGCACGTTTTCAGATGTACGCTCTTCGCTCTAATTTTTGGTTCCACAACTTCTTTAAATGTTTTTTCCATGATTGCCCCAAAGTATGGCCAAGCCTGTTCAAGGACCTACAGAACAGCAAAAGCAAAACACCTTATATAAAGTGTCATTTGTATATCTTTAGTTGAGAAATAGATGCAGATCACAGAACACCTGACTACTAATGCATGCCTGCTCTTATCAAATACAAAGTCACATTTGTGCTCTTAAGCCACCCTTAATGGAAAGATCCATCCCAGTTTCTCAGAAAAGGAAACTGCTTTAGGAAGTGAATACTGAGCTTTCAACCCTACGGAGTCTGTTGACTGCTTCTAACCACACCGGCTGAGCCAGCAAAGCCCAGGGTTAAAGTTTCTAAAGCACAGCAGTCTCTAATTACTGGGAAGTGTCACGAAGTTCCCTGGAGGTTTATTAAGAGAGAGAGGTGAGCTTTTACTTCAAAAGAAAGTTTCTCAAACAAAAACAAGATAGTTACTAAGTTGTAAGTCGAGCTGTTTTGCTTTGTATTCCAGAGCCCAGTTCCTGGGAGAGCTTGACTCTAACTGCTGATGGGAGCACCTGCTCTGGGAACATCGCTGGCAAAAGGAAATAAATACCATTGCTTTAGCTAAAATAATAATACAGCCACACACACATACATACATGCATGTGTGCACATGTGCACATGGAATTTTGGTTTTAAAAGCTCAGAATGAAGAGGTGTGGTCAAATTCATCACATCCACATCAGCCAGGCGCACATCCACATCTGGCACTCACCAAGACCTGTAACAACTCTAGAAGCTCCAAAACTTAAATACAGACACTGCTGTGACTGAACCCTGTTGTAGCGACTTACTAATTTTCTTAGGCTTAGAGTTTGTGCTGGGATTCAGCTCAGAGCACACAGCCTCACAGACTGGAGCTCAGAGCTCCTCACCTTGTTCAGCCACTCCACTCGCTCAACATCAGGGAAATGGACCTGGAGGCAGAGAAAAATCAAGTGAATGCCACATGCAATCTGTTTTGGTGTACTGTGTCACATGCCAAAGATATCACAGAGTGTGGTAATCTGAGATCTCTCTGCTCTCATACATACAACTTTTATAATTTATTGTCCCCTTGAAAAACTATCAAATTGTAAAAGGCAAAAGCAGACAGGTGCACTGATGTACCAGTACGCCTCTGGGCATGTTTATGTGATTAAAGCAGGTGTCATATCCTGCTCCTCATGAAGCAGCATTAGATTTCTCACTCCTCTTGGTGATGCAATGGGAAGCCACAAGAACCTGCTTCCCTTCAAGACAATGAGATGTGCGGGCTCTGCTTCCTGCATGGGCTCACCCTAATCAGGACACCGTGCTTTGGAAAACAAGAACCTGTCTGGGAAATTCAGCTTACATCCAATTTGAAAACATGAGCAAAGATCCACAACTGCCTTACTACAATCCCATCCTTCAGGATGTAGGATGTATTATTTTCCACCAGTGCTGCAGGCTGATGGCTATTGCAGGAGGGAAGGACAGGATGGCAGCTTCTCAGCTCTACAGACACACTCCAACAGAAGGGACTCCTTACACTATCATCTAGCCTGATGCAGTAATTGGGCAGGACAACACATTACCTCCATATACAAGAGCTGTGAGCTACACTCTTCAGTCAAGGGCTTTTTGTGTAATTTAGCAGCAGAGATGTTTGGATGAAACAGCAGATATTTGCAGATAATGACAGCACAAGGAGAAACGGTTTTAAACTAAAGGAGGCCAGATGTAGCTTTAGATACTGGGAGGAAATTTTTCACTCAGGGTGATGAGGCACAGGCTGCCCAAAGGAGCTGTGGGTGCCCCATCCCTGGAGGTGCTCAAGGCCGGGTTGGATGGGGCCCTATGCAGCCTGAGCCAGTGGGGGGCAACCAGCCCACAGCAGGGGGGCGGGACTGGGTGGGCTCTACAGTCCCCTCCAACCCAACCATTCTGTGATTCTATGATAGGATTTTATGAACTGACAGTAGTTTGCCTTTTTTTCTAGCCTGATGTGTGATTTCAGAACCTGTTTCCCTTGCTCAAATAATGTTCCAAATGATCTCCAATTATTATATTTCAAAATCAAAGTGATATTGGCATATTGTTTATAAGCAACTTCCTTTGATGCTCTGAACAGCAACTTTTCCATTAAACAAGATGCAAGCTCACTGAAACGTCAGCCTACCCAGTTTTATTTGCATGACAAAGTGAGAATATTGCACCAGAAGTGACAATCAATACCGATAAAACGCAGCTGACATTTCACAAGGAGGGTGATGTGAATCCAGGGACCTCCACTCACCTGCCAGCCCTCCATCTCCCACCAGATGGCCCTGTGCCAGCACACACAAATACAGGGTGGCCCAAAGGCAGCTGGTCCCAAACTCCAATGCATCGATCAGCCCCACAGTGTTCTGCAGCATCTGCGGGACTGTCCTGGATCGGTCACAGGCAGAGTAAAGCAGGGATGGAAGTGGTGTGGCAAACCATCCTCCAAATGGCCTTCCAGACAGAAGAGGGGATGTGGCCCAAAAGGAAGAACAGACCAGGACCCAAGGCACCACTGAGGCCTCCAGATCCCAGTAAGGAAGTCACAGCCCACTTGTGAGACCCATTACCATTAAATGGAGTACAATACAAACCCCTAAACTTCGCTAGAATTATTCACTATAGCCAAAGCTACCAGAGGTGCAGCTGTAAAATGTATCCAAGAAGTGAGGCCAGTGGCCATTTGGCTGGAGCAGTACCCAGGAGCACCAACCACGAGATGGAAGTTCCAGCTGGACTCACCTTAAGATAAAGCAAAACAAAAGTAACTGCTTGAGCTACAGACATCTAAACTGCACAGCCCAGGGCAAACCCCAAACAGCAGCCACCACGAGTCACACACCTGTCTCACACCTCGGATCACTGCAGCAGGACTGACGATCTTTAAGGTCCCTTCCAGCCTAGGCTATTCTATGGTTCTACGATCAGGGTCTTGTTCCCAAGTTTGCCATGGGTGCAGCACGGATAAGGGAGGCACAAAGTACTTCTTGCTAAGCCCAGAACCAGCCACCAAGAGCTGCCAAGTTCACATGGTCCCAAAATAAGCCTTACTCCGTAGCCTTGAGTAAGTCACGCTACCAAAAATCAGTTTTCCGCTACCAAAAATCAGTTTTCCTCGCCTACAAAAGCAGGTGTGCTTCTTGCCAACATTTCAGGAATGCTTCAAAAATTACTCAGCGTTGGAAAAGAGCTTTGAAGATCAAAAATAGGAGGTGAGGGCCGATTACCAGCAAGTAAGAGAAGTGTAGGTTTCTGCAAGGCTCCACCTTGCCCTGGAGCAGGCCACACCAATGATCACAGCAATAGCAAAACCCATGTGAGACACAACAGCACCATTCAAATGCAACACAGGAATGTATCCACTGGCGCTGCTTGTCTTTCGTTGTTTCCTTTGTTTGTTTGTTTTTAAGGAGACGGGTTTCTCAGCTCCCAGTGCAGGGGCAAAGAATGTCTGAAGAAGCCTTTTGCACGAGGAAGTAATTGGCAGACCACGCTTTAAAAAAAGGCTGTTCTTTACCTCTAATATCAACTTCTTCTCACACAAGCGGTTTGACATCTCGGTGTACTGGGACCAGACTGCTCAACACAAGCCAACTTCCAGCCTGATTTCCTATGGAAGCACAGCCTGCCCACGTAAGCTGTCTAGCACAGGATTGCCTCCACTCCAAACTCACCATCTGCTTTCAGCCAAGATACTGGTGCTGGAAAATAACCCTGCAAACTCCCTGGAACAGATGGTTGAGTAGATGAGGGAAACCCTTCTCATGTCCCTCCAAGGGGAAGGCTGTGATACAAACAAATCTCCTAAAAACTGATCCCAGTGCTGCACAGAGCTTGAGCCTGCACTGCTCTTGCAGAGTACAGTTTTTAACCAAGTGGAATCATCACAGAGTCGTCTGAGTTGAAGGGACCCTTAAAGGCCATCTGGTCCAAACCCCCTGCAATGAGCAGGGACACCTACAGCTCCATCAGGTGCTCAGAGCCCCGTTCAGCCTCACCTTGGGTGTCTCCAGGGACGGGGCATCCACCACCTCTCTGGAATCAATGACCAGTCTTAACTCCTCCCCGAATGGATCATCCTCACTGAACAATGGGGCACCTGAGGGGGCAGTTACTTACCCGTCCCCTGCCCCCTACAGCGCTGCCATCGTTCCACACCAGCAGTGCCTTTCCTAAGATTACACTGCAGCTCCAACCCGCGCTCCCACCTGAGTTTTATTCCTGCTCCCACCTCTGCACGTCAGGAGAGAAGAACAGAAGGGACATTTTTAGAGTTGTTACAATTGAATGCTGGAGGGCAAAAATGAAAGTTTAGAAAAAAAAAAGATGACACCACAGACAATGAGCTGAATTGGCAGCAGGTGAGGAACAGCCTTCAGGACGGGGGGAAAGAAGCAGAAAATCGAACTGAGGGAGGGAATAGAAGGAAAATTAACAGTGAAATTTAAAAAAAGCACGGAGTTTAAGCATGTTATGCAAGCAAACGCCAACTGATGCTGAGCAGAACTTATCAACAATGAAAAGCACGAGGAGGAGATGCGGCAACGCTGATAAACGCTAAAACCAACACACTGCACTCCGCTCCTCCGGGGGGTTTTAGGCACTGTGGATGCGAACGAGCAGAGCCTTCGTGCGGGACGGGCTCCTGCGCCCGGTGGGGGGGAGCCCGTGCTGGGAGCGGGGGGGCTCGGCTGGGAGCACCGAGGGCTGGGAGCACTGAGGGCTGCAGGCTACGCGAAGCTGCAGGCTACGCGAAGCGCTTCGCTGACAGCGCCTCCACGGAGGGCTCCCGACAGATAACAGCTCTTTGATGCTCTCTCCCAGTTTCCCTACCAGTCCCCGGCACGTTTTTAAACGCTGAGCAAATGGCGAAGAGACACAATCGATCCCTTCCTATCAGCCAGCCGGGCACCAAGCAGCCAGCCAGCGGTACAGCACGGAAAGCACTGCCAGACTGTCACGCTCCCTCGCGTTAAAGCCTAGAGGATGGCCCGCAACGAAGAACAAGCAGGGGCTGCTTCTCCGCACCAGCAAGAGAGGCAGAGTGCGTTGCGCTCATAGTAATTACACGTATTACTTCTTTTCAAATGGCAGTAGAGAGAACGGGAGAAAACTTTCTGGACGCGAACGTCTAAAGCATCTCCTAAGCTAGAACAGCCGGAACAGCGCATCTTCGGAGGAAGATTTCTGCAGGATACTACACGAGCGATACGCCCGTCCCTCGGACCGCACAACTTCCAGCTCACCACTCCCTTTTCCCAGAGGGACTCGGAACCACGCGACGCTCCCGCCCGCTCTGAGCCCCCCTTCCCTCCCTCCCTCCCTCCCTCCGTCCGGCGCGCCGCCCGCCCCACTCACCCATGCCGGCAGGTGCCGGGCGGCCAGGCCCCGCCGCACCGCTTCTCGCTCGTCCTCCAGCAGCACCGAGGCGGCCGCCAGCCGCTCGCGCTTGCCCCGCCGGTTGCGCGCCCAGCCAAGAGCCAGCGCCAGCCCCAGCAGCAGCCAGCTGCCGCTCAGCCCCAGGTACCCCGCCAGGTACACGGGGCCGAGCCACAGCAGCGCCCGGCCGGCGGACGAGAGCAGCGCCCGCTGCGGGGCGGCTGGGCGGGAGGCGGCGGCGGGATCCATGGCTGAGCCCCGGCTCCGCGGGGTCCCTCTGCCGAGTGCGGCGGTCCCGCGGCGAAGCTGCGGCCGCCCCCG
>JACDJE010000322.1:623850-732598 GCA_016647715.1 Pavo muticus | reverse complement strand
CCCGGCGGGAGGCGCGTCCCGTGCCGCCGGCTG
Source organism: Pavo muticus (assembly GCA_016647715.1). Taxonomy (NCBI): domain Eukaryota; kingdom Metazoa; phylum Chordata; class Aves; order Galliformes; family Phasianidae; genus Pavo; species Pavo muticus. The sequence continues at coordinate 732,565 of JACDJE010000322.1, read as the reverse complement.
CCCGTCCGGCCCCTGCGCGGTGCCGCGGGGAGAGCCGCGTTGTGCCGCCCCCTTGCGGGCGCCCCGCGCGGCTGCCCCGAGCCGTTACCGCCGGCCTCTTCTCCCCCATTGGCGTAACCGCGCGCCGCCGCTGGATGCTCCGTACGGGAGGCGGCGGTGCGGCAGAGCGACCTGTTGGCTCCGACCACCTGCTGCCGGGAAGGGTCGGAGCGCTCCGTGCTCCCTCTCTTTTCGTTCTGATGGAGATGCTGTGAGGGACGCCGCATTTTTAAATACTGAGAATTACGCGTTAGGGAATGCGGTGTTATTTGGGAACCATCCATCAGTTTTGCAGATGCTTTTACTTTCAGGAATAGCGATGCTGTATCTTTCTGCACAGGCTCCAGGAGACATTGTAACTGTACAATTCCGCACTGTGTTTTCCACTGCCATTTTCCCCTGTCAGGCAGAGGCTCCTCTTTGTTCAGCAGATGAGCCGAGAACATCAGTGAATGGTGCCAGCTTTTATTGTGGCTTCTTTTTCACAGCGGCTGCACAAGGCAACAAATGAGGAGCCAGACGCAAACCCCTGAGAAAAGGAAGCTAACCATGACTGGGGAGAACGAGGTTCAGCCCCCACGGGATTTGTTAATTATGGGTCGGTTAAAAATCAAACAGTACTGCAAGCGATCCTCGTTTGTACGTTGCTCATTGCACATGGCTGATCTCTGATGGAAATCAGTTCAGGCAGCCAAAAAAATCGGGCTTCGAATGCCTCACATTAGACGCACTGACGTGTGGCAGTACCAGTGTGCTGGTGCCATGTACTTTCAGAAACAACCCCCTCATCTCCCCCTCTGCAACGTGAGGGGTAACACGTTCCTCCCGGGGGTGCTGCAAAGACAAATCAGAACAAGCAAGTACCCTGTGCAGCGGGCAGCAAAGCCCTACAACTTGGAGAGGCAGCTTCAAAATGGGAGCTGGAAATATTCAGCCCAAACTCAGCTACCAACAGTTGAGATGCACCTACAGGTGGCAGCTTGACGAGTATGAAAAACATATTGGCCAATTTCATAAACTATGGTGGTGTGTTTTTTTTTTTTCTTATTCTTCACCCAGTTGATCACAAAAAAAAAAAAAAAAACCTGTGTTCAAATTAAAGCATAATAAGAGAACTCTCTGTACAAATGAAAAGAGCATTTCCAGGCCTGCAACGCAGCCAGCAGCTGCTGCTTTGTGAAGGAGATGCTTCCGTGAAAGCAGAACTCCACGTCCTATCCCTTTACAGAGTAACTGCTTCCTTCTGTTTTCTTAAGGAAACACTGAATCACCACTCAAGAGGCCAAGACCTATCGATTTCCTATTGGAGAAAGTCTGACCCAGACTGTGAGCGGACTGCTTTCACACACCACATTTTGCAGCCACCTGAAGGTGGTCTCATTCTCGATCACAAGGAAGTTTCACAGCGTCTCTCTCAGTGTTTGCAGGACAGTCAGTAAGGTAAGCTCTGCTCTGGCACGTGTGGCTTCACCTCTGATATAACTCGACTATCAGCACCGTAGTGCATTAGAGCTGTGTTGACAGCATATGTGGTAGCTGAACGTGACACAGATTTTACAGAAACTGCAAGCCTTTCGAAGTGCATTAGTACTGAACTTGCTGTCTCTCCAGCTGGCCATCGTAACTAAGGCAACCTGCTTTAAAGGTGGGGAGCTATGAAAAACCACTGCCAACGCCTTTTCTTTTAACTACAGAGATCATGTAAAGGAATTAATCCAAAATACCCATTTAATGCATAGCAATGCAATATCAAAGGGTTTAGTGAAGATGACTTTCTAACTTAATTGTATCTACAGGGCTTGTGACCAGTGTGGAAATTCCCACATTAATACTAATACTACAGGTGAGCTGCCTTTTCTCTATGCACCTCAGCGAAATAGAAAGCACTAATTTAAGGATAAAAGCTTATCCCCTGCATTAACAGAACTACTTCTGTATCAAGACCTGATTAAAGCATTTGTCCTCTTTGCCACTCCATGCCATCTGACAAGGAGTTATTGTTCACTTTCCTCTGGGTTCATGCTCTCCATCCATGCGCCGTTCACCCCAGTGAGCAAAACCAACATCACGGAGCGGAGGGCAAACCCCTTATATCTACACTTACTGGGCTTTCTGCTGAGCCTGGAGAGCATTTCCCAACAGCTGTAGTTGGGAATACGTGCAAAGCGGTGCTGGGATCACCTGACGCTGACTTTTAAAGTCTGCTTCGTTGTGCTTTCTCCCTATGCCGTGCTCTGTGTCTGCCTGGTTCATGGCTTCCCTCTCTGCTTTTGTATAACAGAGAAGCGCTGAACAGCTGGTACTTTTTGCCATATAGTGAAATAAGTAAGAGCAATTTAGTTCACACAGCCACTTGCTCTTGCTACAAAGGGGCCACTAATATGAGGGCGGAGCAGGGGGATGCAGGGCAAGCACCACTGGAGGTAGAAGGGTGGTGTGGCACAGTTCTTGCCCTTCCTACCAGCAAATCCCACACTGCTCTGACATTAGGAGTCACTGCAGATAGCTGGGTTAGCAAATTTGGAGAAAAGCTATGCCTTTTATACACAAACTATATATATACATACACATACTGTATATATATATATATACACATACGTATATACACTGCACAGACGAGAAAGTGAAATAATAGAAAGTCTGTGACAGAGTGGTAGGAGAGAGAAAATAAACTTCCATTAAAGAGAAGACAGCGTTTTCCAGTGCTTCCAGAGACGGCCTGCGAGCTGGAGCTGTCACCTTCCTGGCTCCAGGGACAAGACACATCATTTTCCTAGCTCTAGGGATGACTCTGATCTACTCACATGACACAGCAGCTCACCTCTTCTGCCACTGCGGAGCCCACACCGACCCGTAAGCAGCTGCTGCCACCTGCTGAACACAACAGCTTTTAGTTCAGGAGGAAAGGCTACGGAAAACAGAGCAGGAGCTGTCTGAGAGCAGTTATGATCTGACTGCCCATGACAGGCCCGTGGATGTTGTCACAAGGCAGCTCTGCATCCCATCATTAACGTTAGTGCACAAACCAGATTTGGAAGGTAACTTATAGTCTAGATTGAATAAAAATAACTTATCAAATTAAAAGTCTGTACTTACTGAAACCTGACTGTATTTCACATGCAGAATCAGCAGAGATCTGAAATAAGCCGGAGGAGCTTCAGTTTACTTTCAAACACCTTTGCAGAGCACCACTTCTATCAGTGTAGAAGACATTTTAACCTCAGAACCACAGCCTGTCAAACATACTCTTTTCTTTTAAATTTCTCCACTGTCATGGATTTATTCCTTTTTTCCCTTCCTGTTAGAGGAATTTTTCCTGTTAGAACAATTGTATCTGCAATAGGATAGGTACAGGCTACTGACACACGTTAGGCTGTGAAAATTGTCTTTCAAGTGCATGATGAAGTTACTGAACAACCCTATTAATAGTTTATAGCTTAGTCTGCAATCTGTAGAACTTACATTTTGCTGTATTTCAAGTGCTTAAAGGCCTTGACTGAGCTCACAGAAACCTCTTCTTCGAGGAATTAGAGTGCTCGACCTTTGTGAAACACATTAAAAGTGTCAAGCAGTGAGGAAGCTAATTTATGAGTTACAGAACTGCTGCCCTAGCTGGTACCTCTCCATCAAAGGTGAAAGCAGGAAGGAGAAACTCTCTTGTTAAGTTTCATAGAGAGTTGTTTCTTCTTTAGCACCTGAAGTGTCACAAAACAAAGGGGTTTGCTGATGATCTATTCCCACTTTAACTAATAACACCTTGAAGCTAGTTTCTTTGCACCCAAACTTTGAAAAAGGAATAGATATATCATCCAGAAGGAAAGGAGGGAGGTAAACAGTGACACTTTCTGCTCCTTTCTTTCTGCTGCAAGGCTGCCATAACTGCACCTTCAGTAAAGCCCATCTGAAGTGAGGACTTGCCTGAGTGCTCTTCATGTCTTCAGTGTATATCTGACAGTGTGGGACACAGATCACATTGGGGTGTATTGAGTTAACGACAGCAGGAATACACGTGAGACTGTGAGGAATGCCATTTACATTTTTGCCTGCTCAGAAATCCCTTCATCATAATGGATCCTGACATGGGAACACCTGCCTGTTGTGTTCCACTTGGAGAGTGGCTGCCAAAGATGGCACAGGCACAGCTTGCAGTGGCACAGCCAGGCTGGCACAGTGTTGGGAATTCAGTTGCACAGAAGACATTCTCCTAGAGCCAAGTTCTTGCCAAGGAGCAATGACAGCACATTGCCTCCCAGCTCCTGCTGAGTTCCTGCTTTGCATGTTTAGCCTTTTCTGTGGGAAAGACAAATGTGCACAGCCTGACTGACTCCCTTTGAAGAGTCCCTACCACCTGTTTGCAGGGTGTGCTTTCAAGAAAGAGATGAAGGGTTGGATTCTGGAAAGTGCTGCCTTCAAAGCTCCAGAAAGTTCAATGAAAAGCTTGTTCATACCAGATTCAGTGCTGAATCTAGTAGTTAAGAGCCCTGAAACCTCCTTGAGCAGGCAGCTCTGCTCAGTGCCTGAGTTTTGGACTTGAAGACGTGCACTGAGTGAGTTTTCAGATGAATTTTCTTAGCTTGTCATGAGTATCTGCAGCACGTGAACAAACACAAGTCTTAAAGGAATTGCATAGTACTATGGAGGTGGCTTAATATGAGCTTAATACAGAATTAAGGCTTTTTCTGTCAACCAAATCTTTTGTAAGTGGTAAAAGCGTGTAAGTGAAGGGCATAGATGATATATTGAGATCAGTGCTTGAAGATAAGTGCATAGAAAAGCAAGTAAATACTTAGCACTGAGGGGTAGCAGAGTAAGTGACTACAAACAGATTATCCACTGTTGCGAATTATTTTGGCTCCATTAAGCTCAGTGGAGCCAAATTAATAGAGAGGAGCTGACTGTCTGACCTGCAGTTCAACATACACAACATTAATGCCATTAAAGCTCATTTCCAAGAGCAGAAACTTGGGTAGAGAAGTTAACAACTGGCTCACTTACTTACAGTGGCCACTTGGAGCTCTGGACATCAAATTCATATGTTTTCACTGTGTACTTGCACTAAATAAACCACTTATCTGGAAAACTATGTCACATTAACTGCTAGCTTCTGGCACTCTGCTTCTAAAACTTCAAGTTCATAACATTCATTTACAACCATGCATTACTGGGCTGGTCAGATTTAACACGCATAAAATTTAAGGAATAGAACCTTTTCTTTCTGAGGAAGTTTTTGTCAGCACTTTTAACATGGATGCTCACAGACTGTTTCACATCTGTTCGCCCACTAGGCACAATTTCAGTGGGAGACAGGAGTCAAAATAACACTAAGGCTCACTCTTAGACCACGCTAGGATAACTACTCCAAAAAGTGGATGAACAAGCAATGGAGGCTTGCAGATGGTAATGTAAGTTAGAAGTAAGTTGAAACAGGAAAGGCATTATTGGTAAAGATAAAGGACAGAAAGTAAAGTCTACAAGTGTGGCATTTTGCATAAAGGTTGGTATACAACAAGGCCAGAAAACACAGAGCTGATATTATATATATACAGTTCCTACATACTTAATCAGTTTGCTACTGATGGCAGCAGAAAATTCCCACTAGAGATCAGTGTTCCACTATAACGCCTTGTTTTGGACATTAAAGATTTCTGACAACAAAATTCTTGACTGGTATAAATGAAAACCATTGAAGTCCAGCTCTGAATGTGCTCGGACTTAACAGTGAATCATCTGGTGAACCTTCAGCTTTAGGTAGTGCTGTAGGAATATCACAGAAGAAGACACTGACTGGGAGTGTGCATGGCTGGAAGCAATGTGCTCTCCCAAGAACAGCAGCTTTATGATAAAGGTGTGAACAGAAGTGCTCTCAGAGAAACAGAAAATACCGTTTTGATTACTCAACACTTCAGCTGGGAGATCCTGCCAAAAAGATTGCAGAAAGCATATGCCTGCTATTTTCTAAGCACAGCCCCAAACAGACCTGCTGTCCTAATGTTCTCCCTAACTCAGTGTAAACTCAGATTTCCTGCTTATTTTATTTTTCTTCTTACTCTCCTAGTGCTAGAAAGCTGGAAGAATTTTTCAAGCTGCTGATGGAAGAATATTGTTACCATATCATTATAAACAGATACCCTCTTTGTTACTCTGTGGGCAGTTGGTGGTCTTCCACTGCACTTTGACAATAACTGACTTTGTTGATGTGTGGTTTTTTGTTGTTGTTGTTGTTTGTTTTTAGCAACATTTTTTCTTGTAGAAAATTTAAGTCAGATCAAAGTGTGAAAAAAATACATCCACTGGAGGGCAGGCCTGAATCTGGCAAAACACGATGAAAAGGTCTTGAAGGAGAGATAAAAATATTATGTTCTTCTGAGTGGAAGCTGTCCTGAGTCAATCAGGACTCAACGATTAAGAACTTCTTTTTTTTCCAAATGAGTTGTCCCACAGTTTTAGATGCATAGTCCAGAAGCTGAGGCTGTAACTGTTCATGTCTAGTAACGATCTTAAATGAAGCCTCTGACTTTGACTAAAATAAACCTACGATGACATCTGTCAGTTGAAATCAGCAACCCCCAAGAGGACTTTCAGTTGATCAATCATCAGCTGAATTCAGTGGAGCTGAATATCAGGACTGAACGTGGCCCACAGGTTTTATGTGTTCTCTGAGCAGAGCTGCCTTTCAGCATGGGTGTGCAGGATTCAAGCTCTGAGCTTCCTGAGGTGAGAGGTACTTCACAGGACAGTGCCTGCAGTCCCGAGGCATATTGGATGTGCACAAGCAGAAGTGGTGCCTGGCTCCACCTCAGCCTCACAGCCAGAGCAGACCCTGGGCACACTCAGGAAAGAGCTGTTCTAGGTGTGCACCTGATGTCCCACTGCCTGCATTTGCAATCTGTGCACACTCTACTGCCAGGTCCCCTCCCAGTGTGGAGATAGATGGCTCTGCCTTAATCTTATGTGACTGGAGCAGATACTCCATACTGCACTTATTTCTAGAAGGGACTGAGTTTGGCTAAGAAGTTTGAGATGCTAAACTTTAGACAATCCAGATACCTTTTGATTTTAATGCCATCCGTATCACAGCAAAAGAAAGGAATTTGTTATTTAATGGGGCAGCTGAACATCCCATTTTTAATGTTGCCACATTTTGAAAACTCAAAGTTTTCTTTCAGACAAACCAAAAGCTCAATTTTCTCCTTGCAGTTTTCCTGAGTGCGTATTAAATGAATTTTCTCTTTGTATCAGTGACTCACAGGAAACAAGCCATTCCATCTTATATTACTCAAGTAGCTGCAGGAAAACTAAAATAATTAAGTCAAAAGCAGCCTGGCCGAGTGGGAAGCGTCCCTGCCTATAGCACTGGGGTTGGAACTGGATGATCTTGAAGGTCCCTTCCAACCCAAACCATTCTATGATTCTATGAAAAGATTTCAAAATGTGTTACCTATATGGCTCAGGTACAGTAAGATTTTGTCAAGTAGTTCTATGATACAAATTACTGCTTTTTAATGAAATGGCTCAATCCAAAATTCTGAAATTGACTAGAAATTCTGGGTGCCTGGCCGGAGACACCTTGCACTTGTGTGGAGTCCATAACTTCACATTCCTCTCATGGTGTCAAACAAAATATCTGTAGCCTTCCTTGCCTATACAGCTGCAATTTTTTATGAATTAGTATCTGTTTTCTGCAATACAAACTAAAGTCTTACCTGAAGATGTGAATAAGGTGATGCCACAGGTCGTGATTAGCAATGTGTTTAGAGATGAGTTGTTGGTGATAAACTCAAAGAAAAGATACTAACAAGTCCCCAGATAAGCAGCTGGAAACAAGCCGGGCCTGAGAAATGGTCAGGCCTTTCTTCCTGAAGAAAACCAGAAATATTATCATATCTTTAAGCAAAGAAAAAAGAATTTTATAAGAAAGTAAACATCCCCTGGCAGTATCTAGTATAAGATAAGAAAATGCTAAACTGTCTTGCTTTATGCCAGTCAGAGGAAGAACATGTTTGAAAAAGACAACGTGTTTGAAAAAGGGGAATATTTGTAAGAGGCAGTACTCCTTAAAACATCCAGTGGTTCAAGTGTTACAAGTGTCCAAGAATCCTTCCAGCTGAAGGAAAGTCCATTAGAGCCAAGTAGCTGCCTGAGAGCTGGCTACCATGAGTGAAGACAAAGTGACTAGTGATGAAAATAGAGTAAAAAAATTCAAATATTATCAGGGTCTTCTCCACCCAAATCTAGTCTTTCTGATCATTCTACTGTTGGCTGTTTAAGAATTCACCTGATGGATACTACCTTTAAACGGACTTCCCAAACCTTCTCTATTAAGGCATTATCCCATCGCTGTCAGTGGAAAGCTTTATGCAGTAAGACTTCTGTTGGGTATTTATGGACACTTTCTGTTAAACATAGCAAGTAAAACAGTTACTCAAAGGGAACAAGATAAGAGATAGGCAAAATGTAGAAATTACCAAAACTAGAGCCCACATACATGCAAGACTTTTGAGTGTTAAACTCTAAATAAACGACTTCAAACTGATATCAGATATGCCTGCAGGTTAAACAAATAATTGTTGATGTAAATAGTTATTTTCGTTGCTGTGTTACAGTGTCTGGATTTCTTTACTTTCAGGGACCTGAAAACAGGTTGTGAATTTCACTTTCTCTCATTTGCATACTTCAACAGAGACAGACCAGTATATTCACTTCTTTGAATGGTAAGATAGATTTATGACAACGTGTTCAGCCTCAACCAGTAACTTTTGCTTAGAGCCAAGAAAGTCTGTGACCAACCACAGACACATCTTCCCATTGTAGATACTTCCTTTGGTTTTCTTTATCAACATTTTATCAGAGCTGTACTGTTTTGATTTAATGCAGAGCCTCTTTTGGAAAACACTTTTCAACTGGACTACTCTCACAAAATTTATCTATTCTCAACTCATGGTTTTGGGAATACTTTCTTTCCTTATCCCCTTCACCTCTAATATTTATTTTAATATGTAAGATCCACCTTAGCAGTGACACTCAATTGTACATCAATCTCCAACTCCTAGAATGAATGTTACGGACACTTAAATAATAACCATAATCACGGTAATAATTTGTCACATCTTTCCTGAAAGTATAGGAATGGCTTCACTTCAGTGCCAGATTGTCACTGCACAGGGTGGGAAATTTTGTCATCTTTTATGGCACTTACAAAATTATTTCACAATGTTTTATTAAAAAGGAGATTTTCACTGTGGTCTGGTATGTTTGTGAGGTTGGGAGAACAGGCAGGATAGCTGTGCTTTTGCATTGCCTCCTCCCAGTTATTTTTCCAGAGCTTTCTGGTTATTTTTAGAGTGATTATTATAAATTAGTAATGTCACTCTGTCCCTTTGGCAGTCTAACACACTCCAGAGCAGTAAGAATAAACAATCCGTGGGGCCTGAGAGACTGAAAGGAGGACTCTGTCCACAATTAGCAAGTTGCTGCGATGTCTGAGGTTAAAGATTCCTTTGTTTGCATTCTGACATAGCTCTCTGCTCAAATCTATGAAGATATTGGAAGCTTCAGTGCCAGCGGCACCAGAGGGAGTTAGGAACTTGAATTTCGTGCCATCTGGTCCCTCAGTGATTCCCAGAGGCATCTGATGCCATTAGAAACCCACAGAATTTAAAAGAGAATATTTAACAGCATTTAACAATGGAACAAAGTGAAGGTTCTTCAAGGAATGCAGGCTACTGTCAGGCCCCTGGTGTGCCATACCAGCCTAGCAGGATGAAGCAGTCCCTCAGGCACCAAGTTCCAAGCTATCTCTCACGATAAATCTAAGATTATGCTTTTGGAGCAAACATTTAATATGGCAAGAAACAACACAGGCTAAAAGAGCTAGTACTAATGGCACTGATAACAGTGACAAAATGCCTGTTTACAGATAGTGTAAATCAGAGCCAAAATCCTAAACTTCTGAAGACAACTCAGTACATCAATTCCGCAAAATCAACTTTCCATTTATCTGTCTATTATACATCAGATAATTATGGTTATTATTATTATTATATAGTTCCCCATGGTTCCATAAACTAGTATTTCCAGTGGATCAATAGGCAAAGGCTGCAGAAAGGAAAGTCTTGCTGCTCTAGGATCCAACAAAAGCTAGATATAGCCACAATCCTCACTCAGCCCAGGCATTACCACAAGTTTCTTGTGACCAACATAGTGTTTGATATTTCAAAGGAAATAGAATAAAATTAATGTTAACACAGTCTGTTTCCAGTTTCATTCTCCTAGAAATATCTGCTGAAGTTTTCCTGCTACTCTCATACTCTGCATACTCATATTACACCTTCTTCAGACCAGAAGATGATGGCCAAGCAACTTCAGACAATACCAAAAGGCAGAAAGAGTCAAATAACATTGAAATGGGGTGACTTCTCAGGGGCTTGACTCTTCTTGTAGAAACAGCTCTAGGCCCTAAACAGACGTTCAGGTGAAGCTTGTGGATCTTTTAAAACTGGTATGTCTCTCCTAGTAACAACAGACAGCAGCAGAAACAGCCAGAGGTCTCACACTGTCTGGCACCGTTACAACAAATGGCCCTTTAGCTACTGATGATTAAGTAACAAGGTTTTTAATTTAATATACATATATATTTTTTAAGCTTTCACAAGTTCAGGAAAAGCTTGAGAATGTACTCTGAGCATAACCTGCAGCTCAGAAACCATAAGAAAAAGAGAAAGAATGGCAAGCTGATTTAAAAATATTTCAGACATTTTGGAGATCTGGCTCCTGAGCTTTAAGTATCTGTGTTTGGCATTAACGAGCACACGAGCTGAAGATCTGGCCAGCAGTCCTGCCTTCTGGCAATCGTGTAACACCGAAGTCACACAAACCTCTTCTCTCAATGCCAAACACAGACAACAAACAACAAGAGAAGTTCTGTGCGTTCTCAACCGGCTCAGTTTACATCAACTGAAGTTTCACACTGATACTCAGGGGTGCTCTTTCAGATCTTCACTGTGCTTTTTCCTTCCAGTTAATTGAGTAATCAAGAACACTCATTATACATAATCGTTATTTTATTCACTGTTAATTGTGCGAAAGTAAGGCTGCATTCTAAAACATGAGCCTTTAAGTCTCAGTAAAGGTGGGAGGTCTGACTGAATCACAAGATAGCTGTGCATGCTTGTCTTAATCAAGGTTGATTTAAACGTGGGCACAGTGAGCCCGCCTTGGCTGCTGGACACAGATGCTGGTATGAATGGAATGCTGCCTTTTCTGCTGGATTTGAATTACACAGTTAAACTTGAATCATGCCTCTCAACAGGAGTGTGCATGAGTACATCATGGATACAAGCTTATAGCTTCTACATAACCTACTTTCAGCAAGGCAAGAACGTCACTCTACTTCTAATTTATTGATTGCAAAGCGACGGATGATGCGCTGGAAGCTACACTGAAGCTCCTGTGGTTCCATCAACTGTATTTCCAGTGGATGAGCAGGGAAGGCTGCTGAAAGGAAAGACTTGCTGTTCTAGGACCCACACTGTGTTTCCGGGTAGGTTTGAAAGAGGACTTGTTGATAAGGTGGCATGTTACATGAAGAAAGAGCACAGAAGCGGTCAGAGACGTGGCTGCAGTAGGTATGAAGGAGCAACTGCAGTGGTTCCTCAGTTACAGCAGACAGAGCTGCTGTGCTCCTTTTCAGCTGTTTACATTGTTATCAAAGAGCTACTACAAATTTTGCAGTGCTTCAGCAATGACCTGGAGGGGTTATTAGCAGAAGGAGCTCAACTTCAGAAATACGAGTCCCTGGTATGGTAGCTCCAAGGGAACTCAGAAGTTTTGGGCTACTCTCTGTGTGGTGGATGCTGAATGCTCTTCAAAACTTTTCAGCTTTCTGAGTTGCACCTTGCATTCCTGCCCAAATATATAAAACGACTGACTGTGATTGCTGACTGTAGCTGCATGGGGACATCTGTGCCTACTACATTACCCAAAACGGTAAGTCTGTTGAAAGATGATGCTGTTTGTAGGGTAAGGTGCTACTGACGCAGGAAAGCAAAGAAAGAATTGTTTGAAAGCAATTCTTTTTTGATACTTGTCCATTTTCAGGGTAACACACAGAACTAATCATGCAAATCCAAACTCGAGGGAAATAAGCCTTTGTTTCTTCATCTGGTGCCCTGAAGCTCAGCCAATAATACATACAGCCAGCATCCCTGAGGTGGCAAGGTGCATTGCTGATTTACAGGCAGTGCTTATCGGATAACTGGAGACTCCACACTGTGAAATGATTATAAACCAGTAATTAGCTGGTGAGAGAGGTATAATTTGGTTCAGAATTCTGAAGCCAAATAAAATCAGCTTATGAAAAATAAAGCACTGTTAACAGTCCCTCATGCGATTAGAAAGTCATAAAACCTGACTGAAGTAGTAGGAAAGGTCTTCTAACAGCAGGTAAAAAAACCCCAAAATGTATGCATTTAAAAGTCTGTTCAACTAAACAGTAGGATTGGGTCCTGGAAATTTTCTTTAAAGATGGAGTCAAGCATTATTGCTCTTCACCCTGGAGAGCTCTCACTCATTTAGATACAGCTTAACCTTTGGACAGTAAAAATGAGCGTGCTGGAACTGAACACTGCCTGGCACAAGCGAGCAGCCCATCAGAAGACATTTTTTGATGTACCATTGCTTTGGAAAAGTACTTCCTGCAGGTGTTCTGGAGTCACCTGGAGTTTTTCAGGAGATGCTTGATTTAATTTCCAATCCCTGCTGTGATCATACAGAAATCAACCAGAAAGTCCCTCACAAACAATTAGCTTCTGCAGGTGTTAAGTGGCACAAGAGAGCCTTATCAGATGTGTTTGGGGCTTTCTGGCCAAATCACGATCTCTGGATCTCTTTCGTGGAAGGAGGATGCAGGCAAGGAGAGCTGATCCCTGTGCTACTCGACCAATCAGCTTAGCCACCAGTCACTGCTTTAAAAGTGCTCTCTAAAGGCTTTTTACATTTTGGGAAAACAACCACCACCACCACCAGATTTTGAGGGCTTTCTTATCACCTCATAATGCTAGCCACAACTACTTGAAGAAGAGGGCTCATTCTCAACAGCTGCTGTTGAGTGCACAGGCTCACAGCACAAAAAAAGAAGGAAAAGAGGAAAACAAAACAATTTAAGAAAATTCTGCCTTAAAATCACCTCTATGCAAAACTAAAGCAAATCAGTGACTGCTCCCATTTTCAGAGGTCACAGAAGCCTTCAGAACATCAGCTGAGTCCCTCCAGAAGCTCGGTGAATTACATGCTTACTGACTGCCTAGCAGCAATTCACAAATACAATATTTACAGAGAAATTTACCTACACTGGCACTAAGAAAAGTCTTGGTTTTCTGCCTTTATCTGGCTTCCTGAGGAAATGACAGTTTGTGTACATCTCATCTGATAATTTCTAAACCTGCTAGCTATTTCCAACCAAGCAGAAGGTCTCAGCGAGAACTAAAATCCTTGATGGTTAAACAGCTGAACTGAAGCCTTTGGCAAGCCTCTGCAAGGCACAGGCTGCCTTGCGAGCAGAGCTTTTACTAGACACAAGAAAACCCGTGCAGAAGACAGACCAAATACCCAAACCAGAAGAAAAACTTCAAACTGAGCTTGGAATAACTCAACCTTTGTTACAAACCCAGAGGTCACAAAGTTTCTTTAGGTTGAGGCTCATTAAGCTGTTTTTGTGAGCTGAAAATATAGTTTCATCCACTTCCTTGCCTCACATACAGAGATCGCTGTTTTTCTTCCAGCCATTTTATGAAATATAATTAATCTACATTTTAAAGACCTTGATGGGTTTTCTCTCATCATGGAACAGTAAGTGAGATTGATACCCAATTACTGAGCACTCAAGCTCACAGATCATTTCCATATAAAATAATTACATTGGTTTTTTTTCCTTTGTAAAATGCCACTTTTATTTTATTTAGATGTTAATGCTTATTTCTTATGTAATAAAAGGGAAAAGAGATAAAGCATGAATCAGTGGTTATTAACCTTGCTAATAAGACAGGCTTTTTGAGAGAGGATGGATATATCTTAATTGGTAAAACAGATGCATTGTCATTTAGCCAAGTAATCCTTTCCAAACAAGGGAAGCAGTAGCAATTTTGTTTGAAGTGGATGGAAATAAACTTGTCACATTCTGCACATCCATTTACACATTCTTACTTTACCATTTAAGTCAGTAAGAATAGAGCCCTTTGATTCTCAGAAGAAAGCAATCCACAGATTAACATTAAAATAGGTGAGAATATTGCTATATAACATAATGATTGATCTTAATTTGCAATGTGAAGTACTGAACTCAGTCTGCACATCCATTTAATTAACTTAGAATAGAACTACATTTTTCCATGAAAAGTGATTTGCATCTTTAACATGGGCATAAGAAAGCACATAAAAAGATGCCTCAATAAAGTGCCTTCCACAGTTTGTAAAAACATAGCCTTAAGGCTGATGTTTGCACAAGTGCTGTTGTATATGCCACTGATTATGAATGTTGACTTTCACACTGTTGCTATTGAATCCTGCTAGCCAAACCTCAAAAATGACCCTATAAAGGATGTCAGTGTTTACTAACAATTAGCACTCTTTTAGAGCCAACTATACACATATGTGCATAAAACTATACACATACGTGCACAGAAATGTACTCCAAAATTTATGCTCTGGTTGAATCCATTATAGATAATAATGATAAAAAACAACTGTCAAAAATATTCCAGTGTACTGAGTAAGGTTACACCAAGAGCACAACTTCCATTCACTCCTCACGTGAATCTTTTTTCTTTCCATTTATTCTTCGTAACCCCTCAGCCCTTTCAATAGAACACTGAACAGCTGTAGAACAGTGAATAACCATTAATTGCAAGTTAGAATCCTTACTGTTTGTATCTCATCTCTGAAAGTGCTGTGTAGTCAACTGGGAGAACACTTAAGTGGCCTCCTGTATGAAAATCTAAGGCTTCTAGTTATTTAGCCAAATTCCACGTTTTTAGATGTACCTCGATTTCCTCTGAATATTACCTTCAATAGGGAAGAGTCAGCCTCATATTATGAGTCATCTTGGAAGGAAGCATGGACAGAGGTCTGTGCATTACTGGCTGTAAAAACAGTCCCTTAGGACTTCAGGAACAATTCAGAGCAATGTTACAGCTTTTTCTTACTTTCTGTGTACACTGAACCCTGGCCCATAAAAGCATTAATGCACAGAAAGGAAAACCACTTACATAAAATGGAATTTCATTTCTTTGAAGGGCTGGCATCCACAGGTGGAGAATGGAGAAGCTTGACTAATTTCCAGTGGAATGACAATGAAACTCTGTGGAGGAGAACTCTAAAAAGAAAGATAAACTTTGGTTACTCTGATCATCCTTGTTTCTAAACACTTACTCTAACAGGCTTTAAAGGTAGCAGAGATAGCATATAGCTAGTACAATACAAGTTAGTTTGCAGCTTTATTTTCCACTCTCTTTTCCCATTTTCTATCTTCTCCAGCTTTTTAGTTTGTCTACACTGATCTCTCTGAAATAAATTTCTTTTCCTAGGGGCTCTGGGAAGAAGTGTACTTCCTAGAAAAGCATAAGCATTGCTGTATTTTCTATCCCTTCTAGTACAGAAGATATATGATTTTTAGAGCAAATAGCCACTCTTCAAAATGAGCCATTAACTGGAAAAAAAAAACTCAAACAACAATTTTATCTTGTGTCCAGCTTGCCCACAGGAAAGTAGGAGTCATTTCAGTTGAAAAGTGATATGCTGAGAAATCTGCTTTCCTACAGAATACATCCTGAGCATCAGAATTGATCCTGAAGCTCTGGAGCTCATCACTCCAATCCACACCCCCGTTTGTCAGGAGATCTGTGCATTCGATCAAACACCTGAATAGCTAATTACATCTCCTTGGATTTTATCTTTATGGATAGTAACAGCGTTCAAGTCTTCCCTTTCATTAAGGATCTCAAGTTTGATTTACAGTCAAGACTGATACTTAGTGACATACCTGCAAGAATTCAAGGATAGGCGATAACAACAACAACCACCTGAAGAATTTGCTCATTAGGGCTTTTCAAATTTTATTTTAAAACAACAAGCTATAGATTAGTTACCAAACTATTTACAAGGTAATACTGTGGTTTCCTCATCCTTCACACCATTAAGAAAATAAGCAGGAACGTGGCTGAGGGTTGTTGTAGGAGCAGCTGCTGTGTTTGGGGAAATTATCACAGAGTTCTTGGCAGAAGTAACATTGCTGGTGGTTCTCTTTTCTTTGCATGAGAAGTTGCTGAACTCGCTGAACACGAGTAGATATAAATATGTGAGGCCTCCTCTCTCACAGTTACAGGATAAATTGTACCAAACCACAGACTTCATAAAATTATTCTCATTCGAGAATAAGGGCTTTATTTAGTGCTTTCATCTTCATCTTCTCCACGTGTTTTTGAACCCTTTCTCTGAGTCCGCTGTCTTGGGGTTGAAAATGTCCATCAGGATGTTTGTGCAGGTCTCTGCAAGAAGTTTAAAAGATGATTTGTATTTATAATAGCCAGTGAAGCTACTCATGAATGTGGGCAAAAACAAAGGAAGAGACACACACAATTTCTCTTTTTTTAGTATTGACCACAGGCAGTTTTCCATTACTTAGGCAGAACTGCAAAGGGAGTCAAATTATGAAAAAAAGAATTCACTCTTTATTTGACCAGTTAGAAAGAATAACCATCTGATAAGTAAACACATACTAAGTTGAGTTTCTACATTTTTGTCCTAGGAAGAAGCATATTGCAACGGCCAGAACAAGAAAATTCACAAGAAAAAACTTATTTGCCTTAAGGAAAAAGCATGGAAACTGCTGCGGAGGAGCAGTAAGGCATCCTCTAGTGAAACACCACCCCATCAGTAACAATGAAGAACCTTCCAGTGGCAAAAGAAAGGACTTGGACTTCACTGCTTGCTAATAACATTTTGGTGCACGTCCTATTAGAAGTAACATATCTGAAGAACCTCAACTAAAGCAGACTGCTCAAATGTTTCAGACAGAGACAAAATGGAATGAAATGAATACCTGAAATACAGATACCTAGAGGTGTTTAATATGGAAAAATATTTTCAGTTTTGAAGAAAACATCAGAAGAATGAACCTTATGATTATAAAACTACTTACCCAGAAAAAGTACCATCCAGCACTGTATGACTGTGGAGAAAAAGGGTGATTCTTTTGTTACATAGGCAATATCAAATCCCCATGTTCTGACAAGCAAAGCGTCATAGAATGCAAAAAGCAGCAGGGTTAGACACACACGTGTTTTTACAGCTAATTATTTTCAATCAGTGCTGAAGTAATCACAATACAGTAATCAGTGCTCTGTCAGAGATCTCATACTCAGCGCTGTTTTAAAGTTTAATGGCTGACAGTTGCAGAAAATCTGAATGCCAGTCATTCCCCCTAAAATTAAAGAAAACGAGACTTCGAAATCTCTTGGTGAGAACTCTCAGTTTCAGGCAATTATGTACATCCTGACAAGGTAAGCATCTAAGCATTGTCATGACCACCTTAAAGAGACTGCATCTGTTGGATGGAAATATCAATTCCACAAAGACACACAAGGTATCTGTGAAAACACCAGGTTCTATCTCAGCAATTTCTCCTGTGTTCCTCTGAAATCATTTCTTTCACCTATACTGCCTACTACTCAAGTCCACTGCACCCGGTGTTCCACTTACCAGCTGACATGCCTCCTTGCATCCTTCCTGTAACATCACATACCCCCAAGTTTCACATAGTGCACCTACTTCTGCTTCCAGCCCCACAGAACTGCTGGCAGCTTCATACACTGTTCTAAAACCACTGTGGTAATAATCAACTCCCTTAAAGATCCTGTTTTTTTCAGCTTTCCTAATCCTTGAGATTTCTGTGCTGAACTACAAACTGAGTACATCAGCCTGACAGTACTGGAGGCAGCTGGCAGAATTTGTCTCTGAGAGGTTAGTTTCACAATAAAACTGAAGTTAGAGACATCCAGGTCAGTGTGTCATTTTAGTATGTTTTCTTAAGTCAAATTCAGAGATTATATTTACAGTGCAAAATGTAATATAGGAGTCTTCTGATTTGCTCAAAGTGCCAGATCTACAACCCACTCAGTGACGGAGCCCCTACAGCATCTCAGTATGACCTTCTCCATAATTCTGAAGGAGATGTCTTCAGAGTCCTTCCCATTCCTCTTCTCTAATTTCAAATTCTACTTACCTTTCTTCTTTTGCTGATTTCACATCGCCTTCTGAGAGCATCTGCTCAATTTGTGGAAATTCAGCACTCAGCATCTCTGGAGTAAGAAGCACTTCAAATTCAGTTTCATCCGTCCCACTAAAAACCATTAATATGAACAACAATCAGTACTTAAAATCATTTTTCTAGACAACAAAACCAAAAATGTCTTATTCCAGACAGACTCTGTGCTCTTGCCTTTGATAATCTCTCAGAAAACGTTTAGACACATCCACACAAACAATTAAGACAATAAATCACATTAAACATAAAAGAGGAGAAACTTACAGGTCAATTATATTCTCTCTGTCTCTCTCAGGCAAGTTATACAGCACTGGTGGTACATCTCTTGGAAGCATATCTAAACTGTAAGGATCCCTGTGATGGAAATGGTGTTTAAGATGAGCAGAGAGTAACTGCAGTCAATAGTTATAATGTGAAGCTCCACAGAAGTAGCTGTATTTATAGAGAAGATTACGTATTTTTAAATAATCCTGGAAAAAAAAAATAGTATACCAGAAATGAATGCAGTATGAGTCTGGGAGATGCTGGCTACCACTGGGTGCAGGTGTCCAGATGTTAAAAGGTTTCACTATTCATAGTTCTGCAGGACAAACACAGTTTGTACTTCCCAGAGTCTTCCGGTACTGAATCAAAATGCATTCAGTGCAGGCATTACTAAAAGTCCAGACTGAATCCAGGGCTAGGCATTAATCTTAACCCACCCTCCAAGGAGAGTGAATAGGGGTTATCACTCATTTTGGATTGCTGAGAAGCAAGCAAGTCAACCCATAGGCCCACTTTCACCTGTGGGTCTGGTCACCAGTCATGCAGTTTCTAGCAGCAGAAACTGTGGGTGAGAGGCCCTGTCTATTCAATGTTTTTCTTACCTAGATGTTGTACTTGTTGATACAGGAGTGTTAGGAAAGGTCGAATACACCACTGGTGAGAATCTCCTCCAGTCCATTACTCCACAAATCACTTCCTGAAATTACAAGTGATATAGCAATCAGACTTCTAACGCATAAAGCAGTGGGGTGAGAAGCTCGCATACAGAGCATCTAACTCCTTGGTTGAGAAGCAAATCTGGAGAGCTACATTTCTGCATATTTAAAAGATACTACCTCCACTGCAAGGTCATGAAAATACAATAGACGGCAAAAAGAAAGAGCGAGCAGAGAAATACTCAGAGATAATTAAAGTCTAATCATAACAAGTTATTCTGATCCATGCACTGATTATTTAGGTGCACACGATTTTTACTCATACAGTAAAATACAAAGGCCATACCTTGTGATGCAGAAATTTTTTTTGTGTGATTGGAATACTGGATCCTTTGGGGCATTCCTTGGTAAAGGTATATTTTGGATGAGGACAAAGATGATATTCAATATTTGTTTCACAGTAAGTTAAAGGAGGTAAAAGTGGAAATAATCCTGGAGTGGGGTTCTAAAAACAGAAGAAAAGATTATTTAAAAAAAAATTCTGAGCACAACAAAGAATTAAACTGATGAAAATTCAGGTCTTACATTAATATAGTCTTCCTAAACTCACACTTATTCTCATTATGATTTTATGGTTCAGCGTGACCCTTGATCTCCTGTCTCTTCCCTGCATCACATACCATAATCCACCTTGTTTATTCATGTTCTGCTGTCCAAAATCCAACAGTTTATTTACTCCCAAATCTAATGCTGGTTCTCTGAACAGTTCAGAATCCAAGGGAGGGAACTGGCTTTGCTGCAGTGGAAGTCTGTGAGCATTTTACCATCTATTTCACTGCACTAGCATCTGTTTCTGCATTCAGTTCAATGCTGGGTAGCACGGGATCAGGCCTGGCTCTTACACTGACATGACAAAGGGATGAGGGATGCACAGAGGATCTCATCAGTAGGTCCACTGGAGTCCTGGCTGCATGCAGTGGGAACAAGTTATACACGTTATGTCAAGACCACCAGACTAGCACACTGGGCTCTGGGCCATTTTAGCTAACTAACACTGAAAGACTGAGCCACCCAACTCAGGCACAGCACCATGCTGGCATGGAGATGCTGCCTGTACCCACGTACAGCACTTCACTGAGCTGTACAGCTGTCTCCACCTTCTCACAATCACCTAGGGACCCTCCAGGCTGTGCTGCACTGTGTGGAAAATACCTTCTGCAGTTGGTGCCAAGTAGTACAATCTACATGAAAAGTAAGTAACAGGAAATCCTCCAACACACCCGGCTATGATTTTTTGAATCTCTGTGCCTAATAATTGGAAATGTGGCTTTGTTATGCTATAAAAACTACTGGAAACTAAGGCAGCAGGATGCAATGTGAGCGAACTGCCTACCTTCACTTTTCTCATTCTACTCAATGATCAAGCAGAATCGCAGTATCCTGGCTCAAGAGCAGACCGTACCTGTCCTACTAACTTGAGCAAGAGCATGAGGTTATAGAAGGACTGAGATGCCAAGATCATGGCTTCTTTTCTAACGTGCAGATGAAGAAACAAATGGAGAAGGGAGAGGCCCCCCAAGGTGTAT
Organism: Pavo muticus; assembly: GCA_016647715.1. Lineage (NCBI taxonomy): Eukaryota > Metazoa > Chordata > Aves > Galliformes > Phasianidae > Pavo > Pavo muticus. The sequence continues at coordinate 711,704 of JACDJE010000322.1, read as the reverse complement.
CGGGGAATCCTGGGATCAGTGAGCATTTGTGGAGTGTAGGATCAGTTCACTGCCCTCACTGGCAATTTTGTATTACCAGCCCTCCCTCCTAAACTTACCCAAATTCCACCTCAAAATGAAATGGTGTCACTCTCTGTGGGATGAGCTCTGTGGCTCCCACCTACCAGGGCTTGCACCATGAGGGATTACTCACACTGGCAGGTAGTTTTAAATACCAATCTGAGTAAGAGAACTGACCACTAACAAACACCCTTTCACCTCCTTTCCCACTTTGTGGAAGTCAACTTCTACTTACAAAAATGCGAAGAGGATTGCTCTCTGTAGGGCAGACTAAAGCTTGGGGAGGAACCAATTTTAAAAGGCTAACATCTCTTTCTGCTACTTCTTCAGATGATGGCTTGTGATAGTCCTTGGGAGAAGCAGCTACTTGAACCAACTCATCCTTGAAAAAACACAGACATCAAAGGTTTTCAGAGCGTATGGAGTCTTTGGTTGTAAAATGTTGGAACAAAATTGATCAAGTAATTGTAGAAATGTAGAAGTGGGAATGACTTCAGCAAGGAAAGTTTGTATTAGAGATGATCTGTTACCTGGGCTCCCTGTCTCAGAGCTCGGTAAAGTTCCCGAGTTTTGTAACTTGCAGCTGTATGGTGTGCACGAAGTGGCTGATACTTTATAATGCTGATATGCTGGGGAACCTAAGCACAAAGGAGAAAAATATGCTGCAGGAGATGACAATAATCACTTTTGATAAACTCACAGATGGAAGGGAACTTTCCAGCTTTATCACAGACACATCACATATCTGTGGGAAAAGATATTCAGACTGCCATTCCACTATGCAGAATACGAGCAAAATTTTGAGAAGCCATACTTTACCAGTGCAAGCTGAATGAGTGCATAAAGGAATATTTCTTTTCTATGAAAGACTGTGGGATTAGCATTTTTGTGATCAAATATACTGAATTTAATGGGGTGGAGAAAAGCTCTATTAAGCAATATAACTTAACACTGGTAGGTGAAGAATAATATATATAACAAAGAGAAAGGACACTAATAGAAAGCAAAGGAAGAGGAAATTGAGCCAAAGCCTTCATTGATTTGAACCTGAGGAAGTATTTTCACTTTGATAGGGTGTGGAACTTAGGCTTATGCTATTCAAAAATCTGAGAGGGAAGGCTTTAGAGGTCAGGAGAAAAATACTGTTTCTGAATTCATACAGTTAAAAAAACAGTACTACATATTTCAAGAATGAGATGTTTGCATTTTCTATGCAGGAACGCAGAAACTAAGCATAAAGAACTGTACCCCAAATGAACAACAATTTCAATCACTTTCTAAGAGGAAGGACACTTATAAAAGATGGTATTTTTGCTCTCTGAAATCAAAGGGAAGTCTGTGTGTCATGGAAGGTTTGCAGCATCCTCATTCATGGATGCATCTTGTTGCTTGAGATACAGTAATTTCAGCTGAGGTCATTCATCTCTGCCTGGAGAGAGATGTGCTGACTGCAAGCTTGTTACTTATGGAAATAGATGAGATTTGTTGTTATAAAAAGCATGCTAATTGCACAGCCTTATTAGGGCAACATTTCTACTGGGCTGCATACCGAGGCCACTGAATCAGGTAGAAAACACATCTAACTGGACTGGTGAAAGAGAGAAACAGGGAGCTGTACTGACTCACCTTCAAGCTGTAAAAAGGAAGGAAGCGTTTCATTTTCACACCTATAGGTTTGACAGGAACTGGGGCAAGGGCATCAGGTTCCTGGAAGAATACAGTATTTTAAACCCCTTAATATGGTGGACATTTTGTTTTGCATTGACAGGAATTCATCAGCATGGCTATCTGAAAACATACTAAGTAATTATGCAAACATTTTAGTATGTCTGCCCTTCCTAGGACACTTCAGTTACTTTTTAAATTTATCTTTCTGGGCAAAAGTCATAGATTTTAACTAACTTTGGCCATTAATGTATTAAATATAATTTCAGAAAGAAATTGAGAGAACACAAATATTTTAACTGCTTTCAGCAGTACTCTCAATAAATCTGAAGTCCTGAACCAACTTCAGGACTCGTAGGAACTCCACAACACTAGTTATGTTGTAAAGGATAAAAAAAGCTGGGCCTGGGGCCAATGTCATCAACAAAACTTTGAGTAGTAGCCACCATTTTGGTTACTATACCTACCAAATCACGGCATAATTTGAGGGAACTGAGGGGGATTTGAGAAGGTAATACTCGATCTTCAGATATGCTGGAAGAACTGCCTTTGGATTCTTCACTTTTCTCTGTTTGGCTGAAACTCCCTTTTTCTGTCAAGATTGGAAAGCAAATATTAAGATTTTGTAATATAATTCAATACACTGCTTCAGAAATAGAATCAAGACACAAACCATATTTAAGATCTTCCTAACATAGGACATGTTTATTCATTTTAATACAAAAAGCAAGGTAATCTTTCCTAAAGTCCATCAATAAGATAGTGTGCACAAAACCTTCAACTAATAAACAGATCTAATTTCCTCCTTTCAAGGACATTACAGCCCACCCATTCAAGTAAGGTGCTTTATCTATTTCCACTCAACAAGGCAGAGAGAAGTCAGAACACCTCTATTACACTGTCTGCCATTATACCTTCTACTCCAAGCACCCCTGCAACTCTTGCATACGGGGAATTAAAGAGCTCGCAGAGGCAGAAGGGCTGATATAGAAAGGTGTTGTTGTTAAACAGTGCATGTATGAGGCGACATGAAGTAAGAAACACAAATTCTCTTCAGTCTCCACTATTACCAACTGTGGCTGCTCTACTATTAAGTGGATAAGTTGCAAGACTCTTACAAAGAGATTTTTAAAATATCATAAATAATGTGTACAATATGCATGTATAAAAATGTCTTTTTACAACAGCCATTTCCACTGTGTCACATATCTGTTTTTTGCTTGAAGACCCTTTTGTAGGGACTATTTGTGTGTATCTCTCTCTCAGCATACATTTGATGCACCCAACCTACCATAGCTTAACACAAATTATCAATTGTCCATTGTCAATCTACCTATCAACTTCTTCTTCTGCTCCTTACCAGATGTAGAGCCTTCCTCCAAACCTCTGGCTTCCCTTGTCAACCCACGGAACAGAAGCAGTAAATGATTTAGACGAGACTGAATCACAATCTGAAGGAATTATTTTAAATTTAAGTTTAATATTAAGCTTAACATTCTAACATTTACAGTCATAGCAATATATGTACATTACAACTGTATACTACAAAGGTCACCCAGACCATCTGTTTCAGAATTTTTGCTACAGTTTTCTGTTCAGGAGGGATAAAATGGAGAAAAATAGCTTTTGAAAGGAACTTAACTCCACAGTAACATTACACAAAAGAAATGGACTGTACAAACTATCTGGGCCATTTGCTTCCAAGATCTTCCTCTTAGTGAAAAAAAGCTTTCCTTATAAACAGCCCATACCTCTTTTATTAGAATTTATGCCCATTGTTTCCTGTGTTCCCACCATACACCACAGCAAAGAGGCTGGCTCCATTTTCAGTAACTTCCTCAAAGGAGTTGAGATGTGCTGCCCGCTCTCACCACTTCCCCATCTTCAGGCTGAGTTAAGTCCAGTTATCTCAGTGTCTCCCCACTGCCCAGACTCCAGCCACCTTGGCAGCCTTACACTGAACTCAATCCATTTTACTGATATATTTCTTATACTGGGGTCCCAAAACTGGGCATAGTATTCCACATGCATTTTAAGTCTTCTCTTTTTGTTCAAAAGTATTTTTTACTTAAAAAAAAAAAACCTAAATATTTCTACATTTCCTTAGTATTGATTGATTGCTGTTTTTTTTCTTAAAAAAAAAAAAATCTTTACCCAACAGCTAAAGACAGTAATCACTCCAGATCCTTATTTTCTGGTGAAGCAGAGACTACTAACAAACCATCAAATCCCTAGCTAGCTATGAAGGCTTCTTACATGCTATTTTTCATGCTCTTTTATGCTGTTTCCAAGGCACTATGCTATCACACTGCATTCTAGTTGTTCACATTACCTTGTATGCTGCTTGTTGGAATTTCTTCAACATCCTGTTTCTGTTTGCCCAAGGGTCATTACGGAGCAAGTCAAATGTGGGATGGACATTTGGATGCTGCATGACATTTAAAAGAAAAAAAAAAGAACCATTTGAAAACCAGACAAGGGATGGATTTCCTCCATCCTTGGCCAGAATCCCTATGTTATCTCCTAATACTGAAATTAAGTTAAGCAAAAAATGTTCCATCAAATTACTTCATTCCAGGTCCATGTCACTCTACTCTCATTTAAGCAGAATCTTTCACTGCGGGTCTTAAAGGGAGGTAATCAAATACTGCAGATACAATATGGTGAGTGCAGAGGTAAAGTAGCACGTTCTGCATTCACACATAAAGGACAGACTCATGCTAAGAGTGGAGTCCAATACGTGAGCAGACAGACAGTAGGAAGAGTGGACCGGGTCTCTACTGAGTACACACTTCAGAAATGTGAAGCTGGAATACCTGTAAGGGCTCAGAATGAAGGCCCAGCAAATTCAGCATTTCTCTCCAATAACAGCTTGAAATACAAACTTACAGGAGGGTGAAAGATCAGGGTAAAACTAGAGTGACAATTCACCAGAATAACCTCCCAACTTCTAATTACCTCTTGCTTTGGACATACTTGTGACAGAGGTGATATCTACATTTAACACCTTGAATTTTCTGAATGCTCTTTGAACATAAGTCAATCTCTTCTCAATGCATTAATCTCTTCAGGTTTAGATTGATGTGACAGAAAAACCAGATGGGACTGCATCGATGCTATGGTATAGCACCCCTCAAAAGGAGAACAGCCACTCAACCAAAGTTTAGATTAGGAAGGTGCTCATAACTGCACACAACCCCATGCCACACTTGCCAAACAATTTTCAGCGCTTCTTAACAGGCATAAGAGAACAGGAACGGACCAGCTACCACAGCTATGACGTTCTGTAGGAAGCAAGCAGCAATGATTCATCCATTGTTCCTTCAATAGCATACTATTTATTAAACAAAGTTCCCAATTATCCCAGGAAATGAATCCTAGCAATTACCATGCACCACAGAGACAAAAAAAACCCTAGTTACCAGGAAAGTTCCTGTCAATTCAACCTGCAAGGTAAAGGCCACAAAACTTGTGATTTGCTTAATCTTATATTAAAGTATGAAAATGCTACTCCTGTGAGAGCTTTCAGGAACAAGCAGTATGAACCCCAGGTTCTGTCTGTAGATTTCTACTTTGATCTTCTAATGTGAGAGACGAGTCAGAAGATGAGTTGTGTATGCAGCTCACTGCTGGCTTTACTGCAGTAAAACGGGGAATGGGACAGTGATTCAGAAATGGCCATGTTAGGAGGAAAAGCAATCAGTGACAAATATTTATTGCTGTTTTTTAGCTTAGCAAGAGATAAAAGCATAGAAACAAACCTGCTCAACAAGCCGGAGAACACGTCTGGAAGAAACCTCTACTTTGTTCCTTTGAAACTCCTTTTCTATGATAGGATCTCCTCTTTGGATCTAATTTGTCACCGGGAAGAACAATCTCATTAGTGCAAAGTATTCAGTGATTTTTTTTCCTCATTTACAATTAGTGGAAACTCACAATGTAACACTCCAGAAGTACTTCACAAAACACAGACTTCACTCCCTTTCAGTGATTATTACAACCTTGTAGTAAGTTAAACAAAGTAAAATAATGTTCTTTTAGTACCATGAGATATCCACAGACACTACAACCAACAGATAAGTATGTAAATGTTTCTAAACAAGGTGATTATATATCTAATTCAATGATACAACAAGCTCACATTCTAGATTGTGGGTTTCTTTTTTTTTTTTTAACCTGTTTCCTCCTTTGCTATTATTAAAATTAATGTTTGAATTTATTCATGCTTAATTCAGTGCATAAATTAAGTCCTGACCCTGTCTATAAATAATTTTACTGCCATAAACAGTGCCTTGTAACTCAGTGGAAATCAGAAGCTAGCCGTATTCTACAAGGCAGGATAGGAGGGACAAGCCCCACCAGCCCCTGAGGGCTGTGCCATACATAGACAAATATTTTCTGTCACTACCTATTGTTGCTGTCACCTCCACAGAAGACAGACCGCAATCTGGGGTGACTGGAAGAAATCAAAGGCCATGAGAGTGAAAGTGGAGCAGAAGAACATGCTTAATTATCTTCCTATGGCACTGCATAAGAGAACTGACTGGGTTTAGCTCTTCAATAGCGAGTCATTCAGAAAGGTACAGCATAAACAGAAGGCTGGCTGCATCCACAGTGCTGACAGGACTGCTGCAATGCTGCACTGTGATGTAGCTAGATGGAAATCTACCAGGTTGAGCAAATACCTAATTACATTTCCATTAATAACTTAGTAGCTTATCCTTCTCTCTGTCCACCTCCAAGAAAAAACTCTCTCAGTAACACTGATACAAAGAAATAAAGATATAAAGGCATGAGGAAATTCAACTAGCACGGGTTTGTATCAATGTATTAAGAAAAACTGGAGATGTAGAGAACATAACACAGTTCACTAGTGCACTGCATATGGTCTGAAAGTACAAGTTTAATTTTGAATTTATAGAAAAAACAACAAAGACTAACCTTATATTGCTCTTCTTCCCTCTGTCGATTTTCAATAACCTCTCTTATAAACTCTGCAGAGACTGGATCTCTGCCTTTACAAACTTGCCTGTATTTCCAGTAGAAGAAAAATATTTTAATTAATGTAACGTTTGTTGTATTTAAAGTTTAAAAGGCTGACTCTCCTATTCCTAAGGTGTTTAGGGGTCTGCAGTATTCAGCATAAGAGCAGCCCTGACCACAATTGAAACCCCAGTATGCTTATGCATGATTATGAATTTTGCTTTCCACCTTTTGATGTGCAATTTCATTCACACCATTATATGTTTTAGCCTTGACTTACTGACAACCATAACAAAATCTCCCGTTACCTTTAAGGGCACAAAGCGGGATGGGATGTGCGAGGTTAGATGAACAAGGTTTTCAGGAAGATTCTGAATGCAACTGTAATACAATTAAAGGTCTCATTGGGTACACTCATGTTGCTCTTAGGCAGGAGGGATGAAAAGAAAAGTGGAACAACAGTTTCTTAATTGTAAAACAAGCCTTTCAGGACACAAAATGGCAGCATTATGCACCAGTGCAGATTGCATACATCATTCACAGAGGCCTTAGTCAAGCAAATCTCAGTGTTTTAATTCACACTTACCACTTCAGATTATTTGCTTCCTCTTCCTTAATGTTTTGTTTGACTTTTAGCTCAAACATGGCTTCCTTCATCTGCCTTGTTTTTATTCCTTCATTGCCTTGGCAAAGGACTGCAAAAATATCAGAAAGTCACATACTAGATTGAATTTTTAATTGGGAAATAACACCCATGGTGATAACCGAGCTCATTAATACACAGGCTACTTCAGCTGAAGTGAATTTCTTACAGAAGTAACAATTGCATAACCTCAGCAATTGTAAAGCAAAGTTTCTGAACAGAAACTAGAAATACTGATAAGACCAAGCTTATGCTGCTTAGCTATGTTACCTTCTTTCAAGTTCTTAATCTTCAGTTTGCCTGGTTCCTGATTCAAAACAGTAGCTACAGCGTATGGATTTGACAAGTCTGTGGGGAATTTCAGGTTCTGGTATTCAATTTCCTAAGAGACATAAATTAATAGGAAGAAACAGAAACAAGAAAGATTTTCAGCCCAGGAAAGAACTTGCACTTATTATTTCCTCACACCTTTACTTTTTGAATAGCCTTGGATCGTGGTAGGCTGAATTTGTCTCTTCTCCACACCAGTGATTTTCCAACAGACACCGCTTTTTTCTCTGGACGCCTTTGTTGTTTTTCAAGTTGTTCTTTTCTAGGCAGCAGAAGGAAAAACATTGCTCTTCTAAGTACTCTGTAAATGGTACCTAATCTTACTGCGGGAATTTATAACCCTTTTAGACATACAAGGACATTGGAAATACTTCCCAAATTACAAGTGGAATCAAACTTCCTAATCTTGCTAATTTCACAGTTCACAAAAAAAATTAGATAGAGCTCAAAAGACCTTATTGCTCAAACAGCTGTATTTTGCAAGGCCTCAGCAATAAGAATAACATAGATCAGGCATCATAAGCTGAAGATGTTCAATACTTCTTGACAGACATTTAACATTATTTTGTGACAGTTTGAGTTCATTCAGAGGAAGTGCATTCTGAGTGAATGATGTGAGAAAGCAGGTAAAAGTATTAACACTTGATAACACTAACTTGTTAACAACACCAGTGCATTTTAAGTCACCACAGATACAAGTGCCTAAAATGATCACAGCAAAATGGCATTAAATCCTATTATGTGGTATCTTTTAGAACTGGGCAAGGAGCAGTCAGCCACACATACGTTTGACCCAGATGGGGTGTTGATGTTCCTGTGAACACACAAACATAGGGTTTTGAGTGGAACTGTGAAATCAGTAACTGCATTTTCATTTGCGCTGTTCCATACTCAAGGGGGGAATATTTCACAGTTACTTCCTCTTTCCCATTTCCTGGAATGATTCCTGTGATTAGAGAAGAAAAACAGTAAGAGTTCATCTAACATGAGCCCACTTAAATATGCTCAAATGAATTGTAGACTACATTTTTAAAACAGTATTAGTGTTTAGGTTGATGGCAGTAGGCCTGGAAAATATTTCAGGTCTCAAAGTGTCTTTCCAGTACTACCAGTTAGCTTAAAACCACTACTCCTTGTCCTCCCTTGAAACATTGCAACTTTTTAAAACATACAATCAGAAGGAATATTATTGTGAAGGAATGACCCAAACCAAAGCAGTAGTTCACCTTTGTGAACCACGCATCTGATAGAATACAAATACTACTTCTGAAGAGCGTTGATGCATCCAAAAATCAGAAAACTTAAAATACTCAGAGTTCACATCAAAGTTGCCATAACTACAGGCAAGATTCTATTCTCCTAAGGTCCTCTCTACATTGGGGAAAAAAAAAATAGATCAGAAGCTTTATAACCTCAGAAGATTATTTGAGTCACTGCATTAATTAAAATGTTAACAACTTAGCTGTCAGTGTGGACAGGAACACTGATGTTTAACACTTTGTCAGCTTTGTCATCATCAGTAACTTCAAATAATTTTAAATAAGTGCAACCTACCAGATATTGGCTGGACAGTGAATGCTCTGTGAGGCTGAATAAAATCAATGTGGAATTCGAAGTCTATGGGGCAGCTGCACTGCAATGGGATAACATACTCCTTACTGAAAAGAGAGTAACAAAGAAATAAAAGTTAAACTACAGTTGATATACATCTTGATATACCTGCTACGTATTCTGCATCTTGGCTTACTTCCTCTGACCCATACAGAATCTCATTACATAAAAATTCATATAACTTACTTTTCAGAAGTTATTCTTGTGTATACTTACATTCTTGTACACTGCAGTATCTAGTTAGTACAAACAATCCAAACTAGAGCCACAGTAAGTACAGAACCAGAAATCAGTCTCATCCCATAGCCCTGCTTGTGGAAGAGGATGAAAAAAATACCATACTCTGTGCAGTCTTCAAGAGGGTTGAATACTCCAGTACATCAAAATGACTGGACCACCCCAGAAATAATCACACTAAGGCCTCATTTTCATAAAAGCCTTTTATGTTTCACAGTGGTTGTGTGAGGGGTATTACCACATATCTTATCAAGCTGCCTTGCTTTCATATGTATCTGTTTTTCAGTATCAAACAGAAACATAAAAACATTGTTGTAATGCCATCCATCAACCTAGGAACCAAGTCCAATTTACCCAGGCTTACTCCTGTTTTTTGTAAACTGACTGAAATCCTACCCTGCTGATTAGCAAAGAATGCATGTTATACACAGTGTTCTTTTATAAAGTGCATTTTGAAATGGCTAGGGAAATAAACAATAATAGCAAGGTCTTTTTTCTCTGCCTTAATATAACCTGTTTGTGAAGATGTAATGGTAGACTGGGAAAGCAATTTGTTTTAAGGTGCAGTGCAGCTTCTACAGTAACCAAAGTGCCTTAAAAACACGGCAGTCATTCTGCCTGTTGCCTAATGGATGTTCTGTGCCTAAAGAGAAAGCTGGGTGGTAGAATGTAGGACTTATCCTACACTTCTGGAAGTAAAAGGGATTTTTCCCCGTTGATATCAGTGGGCTGTGGATCACAGTCCCAGGGATTCTTGTAACAATCAGAAAGATCAGCGCAGTGGAATGGTGACACAGGACATGTAATGACAAAGGGACTAGCACAATGGAATGGTGTTACAAAGAAAAAGGAAAAGTGCCCACCCATCTCTGAAGGTGCAGGCTCACATGCAAAGCTCCCCAAGGGAGGCACCAACCAAAGATCCTTCTACAGCAGCAGTCAGCCCTTAAATGAGGTCTAAGAGAGGTGCAGCCAGGCTCCACCCCTTCCAGTCACACAGGTGAATTGCCTTCATCTGTGCACCCAGGGCTGACCAGGTCCCTTCCCCAGGTGCTCAATCAGTGGTTCAGGCCGTGACTCAACAGTTACCATACAATTCTGTACAGTAACAGGTATCTTAGAGAGCTTTACATAAGTACAAATCAACAACTAGACACTAATCAAGAGATTCTCCTTTCTCCTTTCCAGTTTCTGTTAACAATTACTACTTATTTGTTCATGGGAGCAGTGTCACGTCTACCAAAGAGACAGAGTAAGATGAAGATCACGTTAAGTATTTTCAAATAGAAGAGCAAATCTAAGGACTGACTGATCTTTGGATTGAGGTTAGCTGTGATTTGCTATCACTGAATTACACGTACAATTACTAGCTCACACTTAAAATTTCCAGAACCATTCCTCTTGACAAGGAAGATCTGTTCTTTTTAGGGTTTACTAGTGCTAAAAAGACACAGTACTTGGAAGTGTACAGATTATAGAGAACAGTTATACTGCTTCACCAGATGATGAATGAAGTGAATCAGCACCAATGTAGACTAGCTAAACCTCATTTCAACTACGTGTATGTTTAGTTTGTACAGCATCCACTTTCCTGTGAATGTGTGCCTGAAACAGTTCATATATGGAACTGTTTTGCAGTCCAGATAGTAGCTGAATTCCTTAAAGCTTCTAAGACCTTAAGATGTACAAACAGAGGAAAATGAGATTTCTAAGATTTAGTGCATGTCCCACAAGAAGTGGGACATCTGTAAGGATTTCTGTCCTTAACTCACCTCTGACCAATTGATACATCAGACATATTTATAAATGATGGAAATTCCAACACATTCACAGTAGGGTAAGCATGCACAGGAACGACTAACGTATCTTCTCCCTGCAAAAAAAAAGGGGGTGAATATTTATTTATTGTAATGAATAAATGTTATGCCGAGTAAAAGTTTCTGTAATAGCTGGTAGGTAAGTGAGCATGGAGTACATTCAATATCATCTCTGTGGCTGCTTATGATCTCAATATTCTGCTTGTTTGTAGTATCCATCTGTTTTACCATACTTTCAGTAACTATCTAAAGCACCTCCAGTGCTTCTCTGCTAAGACATTGCGTCAGTGTGGCATAAAGTCTGGGCAAATAAATTACAGAATAATGAGTATATTGTATCCACAGCTCTGGGATATTTACAGAGAAAAAAAAAATAGATGCTTAAGCCCAAATACTAAAATCCAGACTCGTTGGGAATAAAACCCACGCAGTTCTAGGTGATTAACTGTGCTTTTATTGTAATCACGAAGTCTGAATAATCCCTTCACTCCATTAGAACTTCAGGTATATTTTCTTATAATAAATCCTCACCTGGCAGTGAATTCGGATGCAGTCATAGTAATAACGCCACTCATCAGGACAAAAATCTACAGTAACCACATATGACAAGCCAGGGACAAGTCGATGCTAGAAAATGACCCAAAATAAGATAGAAGACATGTAAAAGCTGCAAACACAAACAGTGCTGCCAGCAAACAGCCACGTGAAGGCTTTCTGACACTTACTGTTTTGTTGTATTTGATCAGAAAATACTTTGTCTGGGGTGGTATAATGTGAGGGTTTATTACATTGCCAGAAATATTTATCAGCTTCTGTAAAACAAAAGAATACCAAAACAGTGTTACAATATAAGAGATCAACTGAGAAAGCCAACTGTATGCTTTATGATACCATCCACAGGCACATTAATAAAGAAGACAGACAAAGGGAAAGCAGAGAGATGAAGAGGAAATGCTCAAACTGTACACAGGAAAGAAAAAAAAAAAAGCTATGCCCTGACTTCTGTTTCTTAGATTATATTGCTCCTGGAAGAAGGCTAGGGCTGCTCTAAACATCCATGCACCAGGGAACACAGTTCTCACTCAGCGATGGTCTGTCCAAGTACGTATTGATAACAGTCCTTTCCAAAGTTAAAGCATGAATTCTTTATCCATGACTTGCAAGTCACATACCGCTCTAACACACAGACACATGAAAAAAAGAAGTAAAATAGAGACCCCAAAGGAGAGTGGTGCGTACAGCATGGTGCTTGTCTGTTTTGTTACCACAGAGCCACTGATTTTAAAAGTGCTGTCTTTTAGAGTGCTCATAGAGCAAATGGCCTCATGACCACAAGCAGTCTACTGATTCTTTTATCCTTTTATAAGCCCCAAGAGGATTCCTGCCCTGACACTTACCAGTGTCTGCTGGTGATGTTTTCCAACTTCATACCCTCCATAGTGTAATACAGCAGGCACTGCCTGTATAACATTGCTCTTCTTACGTTCTGAGTAAACCTCTACAGAGAAAGACAGTAAAGCATGGGGAATAGGCAACCAACTAACACACACACACTGACTGACACATTTAGCAAGTATATTTAGGTTGAACTCAATGTATTATAGAGAGAAAAAAGAAACAGAGCTTATTTGTCTTGGTAAGCAGGCATGACTCTTTAAAATGGAGGCTTAAGGTGACATCTACTACCCCAGCAGATCCATGATCCTTTCACCAGTTTATTTCATGGCATCTGTCTCTTCAATAAGCCACCACAAAACTTTCGGGTCAGCCAGGATAACTACAGCTGTTATTTTTTTCCTGACTCCCTCTCCCATGATTTGGGCTCTTGGGGAGACATAAGATGGGAGCTTGGCCTGTGAGTTGAGAAAAATAATCTGATATCCTCGAAGTAACTCCTAGGATTGCTTCAAGTTGGGGAACAGTCGGAGAACACAAACTTACTTGATTCCAGCAGGTGATTGGGGATAGCACGTCTCTTTTTAGGTTCCTCCACCAGGCTGCCCAGAAGGGCACTGGGTATTTTCTTGAAGATTTCTGTGGAGGCTGATTCAACCACGTCCATGTTAGGACACAACTGGAATCTGAATGGTACTAAAATTCATCAGCACCTAGGGTCAAATTAAGATAATGTAACGATAAAGCTGTCTTCCCACTGGTAATGCCTGTTGGCTAAAATCTCCTAAAACCATTGAGAAGTTTTTGGTTTTTTATTTTCCTTCTGAAGTAGATTACAGAATACAACAAATCCCAAGACCAGTTAAAATCCTTCCCCCTGCATGAGCAATGGATTTACTGTCTCACATTCTTGACTGTAACTGCTAAGCATAAATACCAGATAGCTAATTGCCAAATATCTTCCAAGGTGGACATAAATATACAGTAAACTTCCGATCACTTCAGAGAGCTAAGTGTCAAATCTTCAAACAGATTTGCACCACTGTTCATTTTGAGATTATTCACATTAGGTCCACTGTGGTACAGAGGCTAGGGCTTGCTCCTCAGGAAGCCAAGCATTGTGTTACTGCTGATGTTACATGGCCAGTGAACACTGGAGAATCCATGCTCAGCAGCAGTGCATGGGTCTTGTTGCCAGATATGCAAAGCTCGATCATGTCTACAAAACTCCAGAAGTCAAGTCAGTACAAGGGATAATAGCTTCAGACAGCAATTACTTCTGAAGAAAGCTTACAGCTAGAAAGTCCATCCTGCTGCAGGAGAGAGCTTGGCTAAACCAGGAAAAAGGCAAGTTGTGGAAGCAGTGACACACTCCAAAACTCCACCACTTTGCTTTAAGTCAAACTTGCAGTCAGAAATGACTCTACACTTAACACAAACTATTTTGCGTAAGAGTGCTCCAAATACTTGAAAATGCTTCAGTTATCTACCTCACTTCCGCACACAATTTCTTAAAACCTTCCCACAACATTTTACACGCTGTATCCTGCCCTGTGGACAGTGAATCTTCAGAGATGGGGTTAGCAGTACAAGCGTGGCACCTGAACAGGGCAGGACACGCTTGCACTAGTAAGCTGAGCTTAAGGAAACTTGGTTCATCCCAGCTTCCCAAAGCACACCACAAAAGGTCTGCTGCAGAGATACCACGTATGCTAAGGACATGTGTGCAGGATGGGGTGATTCCAGGAGCCTTGCTCCCTTGGCAAGCTCCAGAACTTCATCTGTTCTAGGGCTTACAAGGGACACTGGCTGTAGGACGTTAGAAGGTCCCTCTAATGATCCCACTATCCAAACCGACTTGTGCAGAGATGTTCTTTTAATCTCTCCTGAGTCTTTGGGTTGTTAACTCGCAGATTCATTTTTAATTTTTAAATATTAATGTGAGGGATAAGAAAATTGGCATTTGAATCTTTTGTTTAGATAGCATCAGTTGAGTTATTTGTTTAGTGATGATAACTATAAAACCAGAAGGCCAAGAATATTATAAATCTTGTTTTAAGTAAGCACAGTTATCAGAACATAAACTTATGTAATGAAAAGAGCAAACATTGCACAATAAGAATACCAGACATTACCCATCCACAAGAAATTATCTTCCCAAATATAGCACACGGTCATTGGTTCTCCTATGAACAGCTGCAGGGAGACAAGGAGAATCAGAGAATCATAAAGTTTGGAAAAGACCTCTAAGATAAACAAGTCCAACTGCTGACCTATCCCCACCATGCCCACTAACCATGTCCCTCGGTGTCATATCTCCACAGTTCCTAAACACCACCAGAAGTGGTAACTCCACCACCTCCCTGAGATGATACTTCTGAGCTCAACAGCAGCCATTCTGTATTTTTCACCTCTTGAGATGCTTCATTTTATGTTTGCTCCTCATGAATGGGAAGCTGAGTGCCCAGCTCAGGATGATGCCACGTTCGTATCAGTGCACACCTGAATGCACTCAGCATTATACCTAACAGACACTCCTCCTGCCAGGCTCACATCATGGGGCAACTTCCTTCTCTGAAAGAGTGGTGATGCAGTGGCACAGGCTGCCCAGGGAGCGGTGAAGTCGCTGTCCCTGGAGGTGTCCAAGAACCATGGAGATGTGGCACTGAGGGACGTGGTCAGTGGGCATGGTGGGGGTGGGTTGGGTGACCTTAGGGACCTTTTCCAACCTTAATGAGTCTATGAACTTATTCGGGAACAGAGGCTCAGTGGCTGATTAGCTGCTTGGACAACTGTGCTGGTTATATTATCTACGCTACAGCAGCACTTCAAGATCCAGTGCTGCCAAAGTTGAACTCTTAGTACCAAAAATCAAAACCTAGGAGCAATGTTACCCTTGTTTTGCTTTGTCACTCTCATGCAAGCTTGAATGGCCCTAGAGGACCCCAACATGTAATTAACATGGGTCAATACAGGTGTGAGGGAAGGAGGGCAGAGGCAAAGCAATGCCGCACACACCTGGGTCAGCACTTCTGAGGGCTGATGAGGTCCCACACTGCATTCTGAGGGCTCAAGCCTGGCATTTGTCTGTTTTTCTAGTCTGCTTTAGATCTTCCAGACAAAAGTTGGGAGGTTTTCCAAGCTCATAACATTGTTTTGGTTTACAACGTCACATAGTATTAATCAACAAATAAGAAAGAGGCTTAACAACACATGCTACCGCTACCCCGGCCTCAATATTATTTCCCACTCCGCGACCCTGAGCACACTCTTTCCACTTGCAGTAGAAAGCCTGCGAGACGATCCGTGCACAAGAGTACACCCACCCCGACGCAGCCCCAGCGGTCCCCTCCTCAGCACTCACCTCCGTGCCGGTTGCCGGGCAACGGGTACCCACGCGGGCTGCACCACTTCCGCCCTGCAGGGGGGCGCCCGCCTGCATCGGGGCGCCGCGCTGAGGGGGCAGCGGCGGGGCGGGGGGGAAATGTCTCTGCAAAACCTGCCTTTTTTGCACCCTTCGGCACCAAAAGTGGAATCGCCCGTTGTAGGGCTCAACCACGTCGGGCTTGTTTGGGACTTCCAAAAGCAAAGGCCGTGGGAATATAGCGGAGCAAACAGTGTGCTGACATAGTTCTCTTCCCACGGAAACGCGGTTCATGTGCGCGTCTCTGTTTGCACGGTCTTAATGAAGCGTAAACCTGAATCCACATCCGCCTCCACGGCAGAGGGGCTGAGTACAATACACGGCTGGAAATCGCTCTCTAAGGTTACCGGAGAGGCAGCACATAAATGCAAAAGGTGGCAGAAAAGAGGGTTGTTGGCCAGCAGAGCTGTGGGCTTCCTTGGGATGGCTGAGATAAACAAGGATTGGGAACTGAGATTTAAACAGGTAATTCTCACCTCGGTTTCATATCTCTGTTATGGATATCAGATGCAAAGGTTTGCACAGGTGACAGTTTCCCAGGTCTTATCTTGCACCCATCTCCTGTCGAGCCCTCAGCCTGCACATAAGTATAATGCAAGGGTCACACAATGCTAGGGTGTTCTTTCACCCGTCAGTGTCTAAATCCAACATCAGCTCCCCAAAACCCCTGAGTAACCACTGCCTGTGTCAGCAAATACCCCCCACCCAGAAGTGTTTCCAGAAGGAAAGCTCCCTTGGTGCCACAAACACACGAGTTCAGGACAGGCTGTGACAATGTGAACAGAATAATAAAATACTCATTGAGTCAAGGGAAGAGGCAGAATGACTTTGCTCCCACTGAGGTGACGCAGCACTGCCAATGTGGTTTCAGCAGACTGCTGTAACCGCATTACTTGGCTGCCTCTCAGACCCCCTTTTAACAACTTGTTTAACCCTTCGACCAATTTCATCCAAATTCTGTGAGCAAGCAGAGTTCTTATGCAAAAGTTCCTACAAGTTTAGTGTGGACAGAGGGAAGGAGTGCAGAAATATTGGCCCTTTGCAAGGGAAATGCTGAGCATGTGGTAACTTTTTGTTGCGATGCCCGCTGGGCAGCTGCCAGGCAGGACAGCTATAGCTTGGTACTTCTTGCCCAGCTCCTACCCTGAGGACACCAAGAGAGATGAGGGTAGTGCGTAGGAGAAACAGGGAGCATTGCAATTTGGCTGCCTTAGAGAGCATGGGTAGGCATGAGCTGGAGTTACTGTGGTCAGAGCAGAGATGGGAAGGGCACCATACTCTTTAGGAAACCCTTATTCCTCCATTATGCTGCTTAGGGGACGGCTTGCTCAATGCAGTAACTGGATTTTCAGTGCACCGTAACAAGCAAGGTACCTCATGGTCACAGTCAATGTCTTGGCAGGTAGATCCAGAGCACTCCCTGCAGTCTGGAAGTACCTCATCACATTTACCTGTGCCTAGGTGATGGGAGAAGGCAAATCAGAAAAGGTAGCAAAAGTTGTTTTGAGACACTTCATCATAGCTGAGGTTTGCAGCTGTCTGAGAATGAGCACTACTGCACAGAACAAACATTGGCTCTTCTTGAGGCCATTCTCATTACTGTGCTAGAAGGAGACTTGTCAAGCCAAGGGTCAGCTCACAGCCAAGGTTAGTAGAATTTTGCAATAGTTTTGCCAAGGAAACAAAACCTGTGAAAATAAAGTGTGGCCGGCTGACAGGGAAGGGAACTGCCCAGGTACGCTTGTAGGGAGGCTGAAATCTACATCCCACCACAAAGTGCCACAAGGATACTGATGCAGTGGCACCTTGCATCCTGTAGCATCAGGACCAAATGCAGACAGGCTGATTCTCTGGATGTTAGATAAGAGGGTGGAGTGGAGCATTTAGTGCCCTCTTCGGAAGGTGTGGATGAACCAGGTCCTCTTGCCCTTTCCCTCATGCCTAACCCCAAGCCCTAGCTCACCTCCAGCCCCCCAGCTCCCCCACAGCAACCTCTGCCACCCCTCAACGCCCAGTGCTGAGGGCTATGTGCTCGCTGTGGGAGGCATGTGCAGAGCTGCCGGCAGCCGGAGCAGCACAGCCAGCCTGAATCGCATTCCTCAAACCCTGTTTCCCAGCAGGGCACTTATTCCAGTGCTGGGTCCTCCCCTGGCTGCGCTCTACACTAATGACTATTTCCTCTTAATAGATTACCCGTGCCATTGTAGGGCTGGCATCTTACAGTGGAACCCTGCTTGGTCCCTTATCATGGGAGCGTGAGGAATGATCGTTCCCCACCGACACCCATCAATAGCAGTGAGTAAAAGCCAGGAAGGCAGGCAGACGATAGCAGGAACATGCCCCACAGAGGTGCTGTTATTCTTGGGACAGGAGGCTACTGCGGAGGAGGAGGAGAGCTTGGAGGGTGGATGGGGGGGTCCTGTCACTGCTGATGCTGGCTGGGGCTCTGCAGCTGAACAGAAGCAGTGGCTCAGTATGGTCAAAGCTGGGAAGGGAAAAAGCGAGGAGGGAAAGGGACAAAGTGAGGGGAGCTGAGAGCCAGGCTGGAGAGCACAGACAGCCCGGTGACCTCTGGTGCATGAGGGATGCGGGAAGTGGGCTGTGGCTGAACATGTGGACCATCTCGGTGATCATCTTCTGGATTTCAGCCGTTCTGGTAGGTGCTTGGAGCTATTTATTCCCGATTGTATGGAATAGTGTTGTCTGAATAAGTGCACCTCTATCCCACGAAGTCGTTGTGTCTTTGCTTTAAAAGGTCTGTGTGTAAGCTGGGATTTATTTTCTTTTATTCTTGCTTCTGCTGCTTCCCATGCTAATTGACAATATCCAGACGGCCAGATGCTGGCTGCCTCGGTTTCCCCAGCTGTACAAAGAGGACAGAGTTACTGCTTTGGTAAACTCAGGGAGGAATCTCCTCAGGGGAAATGCCCACCATTGCTAATGCCTCCCCTGACTGGGGCTGAAGGAACATAAAGTGATATCTGCCCCACACATGTTGTTTTTATCTTTTGGCTTTCCCCATTTTCTGGGAATTGATGTGTAGATTGCTGCTGTGCTCCAGGCACCCAATACCCAAATCCGAAAGACAGCTGAACCTGGAGTGTCATCTCTGAGTGCTGTTCAGGTGCTTTGCAATCCTGAAAAGCACAGAAGATTGAGGCTGAAATCTGTCCAGCCTGGCTGTGAGAAGTTAGGAGACAAACCCTCGGTCCGTATAAAGAATCACTGCTGCATTGGCAGAATCACTCTTTGTCCCAGCAGGGGATCTGGCTCGCTCTCTGATAAAACCTGAGCTCTGCCTAGATGTTTTAATCACACAGGGAATGCAGTCTGCAATGCTTTGATTGTCTTTCATACTAAAACATTGACTGTGCTGGTTTTCTTGCCATTTGGGTTTCTTATTTGTAGGTACCACCAAAAGGCTCTGTAAATAGGTGTCTTTATTCAGGGTGCTGCTGAGAGCACCTCCTTCTGCTTGCTCTCTTTCCAGTCCTTCAGAATACAGATTTTGTTTATGGCATACAGCCTGGCATCCTTTGTTCTCCCTTAAACCACTTGTGAAGCTTGGAACACTTATTTTCAAATTAAACTGTCTGGGAATTCAGTGGCTGCAAATATTCTTTGTATTAAATAGCATTTAGATCCACTCCTTAACCTTCACAGGTTAAGAAATGCACTTTGAACATTGAGTTAGCACAACTATTTCTGCTCGGAATGGGTTTGATATGATTTGATTTGTTTTGACATGTTACATTTTCTTTAAAGAAGTAAGAAGTGTAGCTAACATGATGGCTAACGTTTGGCTTACATGTGCTTATACAGCAGCGAGCCACCTGCATGCAGACCAAGCCAGTTCTACTGATCTCTTTAACTGTTCAACACTAATGTTTGTTTTTAACATATTTCCGAGGTAACTCCTGGGAATAATGCAACAGAAGTCTGCTTTAGGTCTGAACAGTTGCATTTGTTCTTGTGTGTGATGAAAACATTAATTGCTTTACTATTGGTAATCAAATGTTCAGCAACAGAGAGTGACAAATAACGTTTAAATGATCTGTCAGTGTTTAGAAATGATCAAATTCAGCCTTCAGCCAACAACAGAAACAGCTAAATGCAATTACATTTCCTTGGACGTGTTACTCTTTTTGGATGTCTCTCATTTTTTTCCAAGATCAAAGGGATTTAATGCTTTTAAATCCTGGTACCAGAGAACAGTTTATTTAACCTGAATTCTTTGCACGAGCAATTCAAGAAGATTCATTTCACCGTGCAAAAATGATTTATTTAGATTTTATTTATTTCACAGCTCACGAGGAGCTATGCAATTTGTCATAATGGGAACCTGGTGTAGCCAGTATTTTCACTGTTTAAAATGATGGAAACAGGCAAAAGTGGTGCAAGTATATTTTCCTGCTCACTGTGGACCAAGCAGGTCTGTTACAAATGGGAATCGGGCTGACGTGCTGTTGTGTGGGGGGATTTGTTAGCATTAAGCATACTGCAAGGTGTAAAGACTGGGATCTCGCCCTACAAACCACCTTACAATGATTTTCAGTACATGCCATTTTAATGGCTGATAGCTGTTTTGTATGTTAATTTTGGCCCATCTGCATGTAACATAAACTGCACATTCAATGGCTACATCAGGACTGAGTTAAGACTTTTGTTTTAACCCTTCCTTGTGAGAAAGGAGGATGGGGAAGGAGGGCGGTGAGAGAATGAGCTCAGGATGATTTACAATCAGTTTTCTTGCAAGAAATCTCAGCAAGGTGCTGCTGTTGGCCTGGCTCCTGCAGCTCCATGATCGGTAGCAGGGGAACAGGCCTAGGTGGGCTGCTGCCAGTGGACATATTTGGGCTGGCTATGTAAGTGAATGTCACCTAGGAAAATGAACAGCGAAGGTCTGTGGTTTAACACTGCCAGAAGTGGGTGATTAAGCACTCCAGGAGAGTCCAGCAATGCCCTGGATGTTTCTGCAGTCCTTACGAGGAGCACCTTGCTCAGGCACTTTGTTTAGCAGAGTAATAGACTCATTTCTCTCAGTAACAATGTCAGCAAATGGGAGAAGGCAGGAACTGAGCCTGTACTTGCCTACTGCTATCAGAAAAGAGCAGACTTAATTAAGAAAATTGACTGTATTTCAAGAAAATACCGCCCACAACCGATTGGGCTCAACTGGAGAATAGGAGCATAAGGAAGGCAAGTCCTGCCAAGTAAGTTTTAAGAGGAAAAGTAATTCTGCTGCTTTTATATTTTCAGATCAGGGCTGTCCCTCCTGTCTGCGACCTCCTGAACGTGCTGAAAAAGGAGGAAGAAAACTGTGCTGAGATTTTGTCCCTGGAGGCAAGGAACAATACGCCTGAAAATGATCTCCTCCTAAGCTCAGGTAAAGATGAACGTGCAAGGTAAAAGTTGTTTTCAGGTCAGGTGGGTGGCTCAGTGCCCCCACGTTCCTCCAATAGGAGGCACACAAGCAGTTATTTAAGCTTGCCTATTGCCAAATTGCCTATTGCTCTGGCAGCAGCTGGGTCAGCAGCTCGCATAGCACCCAGGACCAGGATAGAGGCAACAGATGTTGTGTCTGATTAGCCAACACCGCTGGGGGTGGGTTTGTGTCATCCATAACATCTTGCAGGCTGAACTGATCCTGGATGACTTCTGTAGACCATTAGGTGGCAAGATCCTCATCAGCACGAGAGGTGATGGTGCTCCATGAGATCTGCTCTGTGCAGGGTTTGGAGCAAGACTTGAGGCTTTTGCTTAGTTTCAAAGCCTTCCTCTCTAGCAGAGGGTGTTAAGACACATGAGAGTCTTAACTGTAGCCTGACCCACGGGCAGGACTCAAAGGGACGATCTATTGCATATATTTTAGCTTGCATTTTTCTCTGTGTTATCCATCCCTGTGATCCATGCAGACTGATGGGTGTGAGCTCTGCCTTGGGGCACGATGATAGTGAAGTACTCAGAGGAGGTTGGCAGGTATTCCAGAATGCAGATCTGTCTCATTGCATATAAAAGAGACTTAACCTAGTTTTCAGTTGTATCCAAACCTTAAACATTCCCCTCGGTATTTTAATACAGGAGACCGCTACCCTCTGTGCCCCCTCCCTATATCCACACAGAAAGAAGCTAAATGAATAGGACTGTGTTAAATCTTTGAGAATGCATTTCCAAGGGCCATCAAAATTGCTCTTTAAACTCTGTTGTGCAAAGGGGACCAAACAGGGCACAGTGGTGGGAGTTCAGGGCAACCCATGTAGCAGAAAGCATTGAGCTGGAAGCGGGCAGAGTGACTCAGCCCATGTATGTCACCATGGCTCTGCAAACACACCTTCTGGCAGAGAAACTCCCCAAAAATAAACAAGGACAGGGTGCACAGCTGTCCTCACGTAATGGTTTCTGAAGAGAGAGCACAGGAATTTCCTTCTGCTGGTCTTTATTCGATGAGGGTCTGTTACCTTGGTGAATTATAAAATAATGGTTTTATTACGGGAAATAATACTTTTAGTCCGCAGATTTCTTCATCCTTCAATTATCTGCATGTCTGAGTTCTGTGTGGAGATAATCCTGCAGGACTTGAGACTGAAGAAGAAAAACAAAGCTCTGGCGATCTCGTGCCTGTCCTCAGTGTACCACGCAGGGAAAGAGAGCGGCTTTGCCCAGTATCATTCTGAAGCTGTTTAAACTCTTTGTCACGTTGTGCCTCTTTGTGTTTACACAAGGATTATGCAAAGAAAACACCTGGCTGACTCAAAGTGGAAGCTTTAGAAAAGTTGAAATGTGAGCTAAATTTTTCACCTCTGCTTTCCTTTATCTTTCCAGCACCATTCAGTAGTTCCCAGACTGGGAGGACTGGGATCTGAGGAGAGCCTGATGTAAGGCTCAGCATAGCCCAGTTTGCTCTGTGTCTGGCTGCCAGAGATCAGAGCTGTCAAGGACCAGAATGGGATGCTGGGGTTGGTCTGAAGCCAGCAGGACCTGCTCTGTCCCATCCAGTTCTCAACAGCTCTCAGAAGGACTCGCCCTGTCTCACCCAGCAGAGCATCCCTGTTCCTGTAGCTGCTTTGGTCCTTGGGTGATGCTGCATGGTGCTTCATTGCTGGGAGATGTAGTGTGGTGCTTCATTTCTGGGAGATGCTGCATGGTGTTTCATTGGTGTGAGATGTGGTACGGTGTCTCTTTGCTGGGAGAAGTTCCATGGTGTTTCACTCTTGTCTCCAGACAGATGTGCTGGGATGTGGGATAACATGACCTGCTGGCCTTCGTCTGCTGTGGGATACACTGTCAGTGCTCACTGCCCCAAATTCTTCCAGATGCTGACTGGGAATCAAGGTAACGCTAAAAGTACACCTTCCTTCCTGAGTGTTTTTTGTTCAGTGGTGTTTAGAGAGATGTCACCCTCGGGTCTGAACTTGAAGGAAATTCTGTCCCTTTAAAGCCAGATGGCCACTTAGCAGCTCCATTTCCATCACTAAGCTAAAGATGAGAAAGCCTGGAGTTAAAGTAGTAAGATGTTGCAAGAGTTTGTTTTTCTTAGCCAGACAAAAAAAAAAAAAAAAAAGTGGAGGAAATAAATGCTATCATGTAAAGCAGTTTTTTCACTTAATTTCTTAAGGGAACGGAGCTTTCTTCAGTCAGTCTGTCTTTCCCTTTCAAATAACTGGCTGGTCTCAACCAAGCTTGACAAGAGAGCAAAAGTTCATACAGCATTAAGCTCACGCAAGCTTTGGCAGAACCAACCAGCCGGGTAGGGGGAAAGGACCCCTTCTGTGCCTTCCTCAAAAGGAAATCTGCTCTGGGGTTCACCCATTAGCTGTGACAGTCTCCATACAAAGAAGTGGCAAAAATGCACAGGAGCTCAGGTTTCATGATCCCCATGGCTCACCAAACTCCTTGCTCAAAAAGAGATGGGCTCAAGCAACAGTTGTCTTTATTTATTTATTTAGCAGTTAGAAACGGAGTGAAATTTATTCCCAGTATAGTACAGTAATTGTGAGCCACTAAGTAGTAGTTTCTGCCTGCTTTCTGCTCATTTCTGCTTTTGAACAATGTCTGAGAAATGTGCTTCCATTTCTCTTTGCGAGTTAATGATTTAAATCAGGAGGAGAGCTCGGCTTTCTTTGGTTATAGGATGTGGATTAATGAGGTCCACTGCTTACAGAAAAGCAGACATTGATTTTGTGGAAGGAGAAACAGGAGACAACATATTAGATTGTCTAATAAGGATTAGATAACTAGGAGGATTAAGCATTTTGTGTTCTTTCAATAAAATCAGGCACAAACTGTTTGCATCAAAAGAAATGCCACGCTGCTTTCTGTACACACAAGCAGCAGCTGCCCACTGCTGAATCCTATAGTCTTGTATAAGGACAGAGGAAACACTGTACAAAGTCACAGATTGCTGAGAAAATCATCTGTCGGGCACGTGCTCACAAATCCTCAGCACGGCGATACTGAGCCTTAAATGTGTTCAGTGCAATCCTTGCTGGTGCAGCCACTAGAGGGATCCGCTCCCTGCCTCTGCCCGAGCAGCCAGCATCGGCTCGTGAGGAAAACAGGAATTTGGACATCCAAAGGTCATAGCTACATGTCAAATGAACATTGCATTATCTTGGAGACGGGATGGGCTAACAGCTTTAAACTTCAGTTGCCCTCCTGACTGAGAAGCTGAGAGCTGAGCCACTTCTGATAAGCGCTAATCAAAGTGACAGCGTTCAAAACAGAACTTCTCCAGGCTGAGCAGTCCCAACTTTCTCATATAAAAAGTTCTCCTGTCCCTCGGTCATCTTTGTGGCCCCACGTTAGACAGAACAGTGGGGAGAGATGTTTGGGAGAGCTCCTTCTCTTCTTTTTGTTGTTGCTGTGCTGCAGCAGAGTACAGAAAACCTGGTTTGAAAAACAATCCTGGCCCTTCCGGTGATGCTAAGCTGGAATAAGATGTTCATAAAAGCATCAGAGTCATAGTCTGACACACCCTGAGCTCTCCCACATGGCGATCTCAGCATGTTTGCAGTTGGACAGAGGTGGGTGCAAACCAAGTGTGGGCACGCTCTCAGGTCACCAGGATTAGTTCAGAGGCAGCAGGAGCCCCTGACTGTCCTTACAGCCCCAGCAGGGCTCCAAAAAGCATAAACCACTGTCAAACACCGCTGCGTGCGTATCTCCCTCTGTTCTCTGAACACTGCAGGGATGTTTTGCAGAAACTGGATGCCTCAGAGTCCCCGTGGCTAATTGTGTACACAAAAATAGACTTCTAAAGTGTCTTCTGTCAAGGTTTCCACTAAGAAGGGCTGCCGATTTCAGGTTTTCATTCCCAATGGCAGTGAAACAGGACACTGTAAAGGGTGTCTCCTACTGGACAGATGCATGTGATTAGACAGCAGGCAGTGGTGTAATTTCTTTGTGAAAGCTTCTCTTCAGCCTATAGCCTATACCTGCATGGTAGGGCCATGTTCTGCTGGTGAGATTGCAAGATGTTTAGGGCAGGACTGCCTGCTTCCACGGTTAGTGCAGGACACGAATGTGGGCACGTTCAAACCTGTCTTTCTTAACCATGTGCAACTTGGTGGCTCAAGTCTCACTTGACTTGGGAAGTTGGATTCCCAAATAGGTGAGAAAACTGCCCTCTGCAGACATCTGTCTGAAAATGAGATGAATTCTGCAAAAGCCTCTTTTTCTCCAGGGACTGGGAAGGCAGCCACAAAGGACTCAATGAACCTAAGCGTTTTGCTTTCAGAAGTCTAACTTAACTGAGTTAGCCTAGCCTCTGATTTCCAATAAGCATAAGATAACGCCTGGACCTGACTGTGGGGGCAAGCCTTTTATTTTCCATTTAAATCTCACCAATAAAAGCTGTGCCCGTCTAACATTTTGCATTCTTTTCAGACTGTGACAAAACATGGTACAAACCTGAGTTGGGAACATCTGAGTAATTTGTATGGAGTATGAATCCGTGATTGAACAAGTCGTATGTTTGCTGATCTTGGAACGCTGGCCAAGAAACACCAGATGTACTGAACAGTATTATTTATGTTGCAATTAGTAAAAACACATCCATCACAGTCATCCCTGAGTTGGCAAACAATATTATGACCCACACAAACACACTGGGCAAGTATCAACATAATCAGCTCAGCTGCATTTCACCTCCAGCTATGCAGAGTGCACTGCCCGGGGAGAAAGTGTTCTATTGCTCTTGGAGCAACCCTACACTTTGGTGACTGACTAACAAAGGTACCATTGGAGATGGTTACACCTGGTTTTGCCTTTTTTGTTGTTGTTAATATACAGGTTTTGTCTATCGAAACTGCACCAGCGAGGGTTGGTCCGATCCATATCCAAGACCAGATATCGCTTGTGGCTACAATGTCAATGACACAACAAACGAGGCGAGAGTGAGTCTGAGTGCCTGTGACCTAGCACTGCTTCTTTAGGGCCCTGGGGGAGGGACATGCTCAACCTGATAAATAGAGACTGAATAATGTGATTTACCCCAGGCGGGGTTGTGTGTATGGGTTTTCTTCGGCACAAATGTTTCTTCAAAGGCTCGCTGAGATTAAAACTTCAGCAGCTGATTCTACAAGAAAATCTACTTGTTAAGAAACAAGGGACAGCCTTCTCTTGCTATGGGCTGATTTCTAACAGATGATCAAAGGTGAAGATGAGAATATCTGTTCCCCTGCAGCGTTCCTATTTCATGACCCTGAAGACCATGTACACCATTGGGTACTGCACCTCCCTGGTGACGCTGACAATAGCCTTGGTGGTCCTGGCCTCTTTAAGGTGAGGAGAAGCATCACTGGTTGAGTTTGATCAGGACTTCTGGTCATCTCAGCAAACACAGACACTTCTGGTGTCTTTCACAGTAAGTTAAACATTGTAAGTATTTCTGAAAACCTTCACATAAATCAGTGATAGGAATGAGCTGAGTTCTGTTTCCCAAAACATGTAAGAGATTTTCCTCATATTATGTTCTCCTGTCTTCTCCAAGATGTAGCTGAACATAGTTTGCAGGCTGAAGTTTGCACCACCTCCGTGCTGAGATTTTGCCATGATGTCAGTGTCCCTGGGGCAGGCTCCCTTTCCTCCTGCTGTTCTTCTCCTCACTTGAGACTAAAACTTTGCTCTAAGCACTGTTGTGTTGGCTTCTGGGAAAGCACTGCATGTTTACAGCAGTGACCTGACAGAGAGCTTATCTTAATGCGTCTTTACAACCTGGAATTTGCACTTTAGTCCTTATTCAGTGACCAGTATGCTAGACCAAGAATACTGGCATGAAATCCTAGCTCTTCTGGCAACGTTTGCCTTTTTTTAGTACCTGAGTGGAGCAGATGTGACTTTAGCTTCTCAAGGCCTTCTTTAGGGTGTCCTTCCTTGGAAATGCACAAATCTTCCTTCCAGAGACAAAAAACCTGTGTTTCAATTTGTCAGCTCAGCATTAAAAAACTGACATGCTTTGTCTAGGAATGTTATTTCATAGGAACGTTACTTCATAGGAGTTCTCTCTTTGTTACAGGAGACTTCGCTGTACAAGGAACTACATCCACATGCATCTCTTCACATCGTTCATTTTGCGAGCCTCATCAAATTTCATCAAAGATAATGTCCTGTTTTCCTCTGAAGACACAAACTACTGTGAGGCATACACGGTAACCCCCTGCCTTCCAGCTTGCTCCATGCTTCAGCTTCCCAGCAGGATCCCATCTGTAGTTAGCATGCGGGGAAGGAAATCTCTGTCCTAGCTTTCTATTTATCATACTGGGTGAGGTATGAGGATGAAAAGGGAACCCAGGCTGGAGCAAACACACAGAAACTCAGGTGTGCTTCCTCCTGGCTACAGATACCCATTTGCAGGTATCTACAATCCCACCAAGTGTTGGAGCAGAGGGCATCCAGGTTGCTCAGAAGTAGGTGTCTGAATTCATCTGTTGGATAGCAGTGACTGGTGTCCACATAAGGCATCCAGAGTTCAGTACATGGACACAGAGGCACCTAAATGTGGGTGCCACAATCTGTGAACATAGAATCATAGAATCACAGGGTTGGAAAGGCCCTACAAGATCATCTAGTCCAACCGTCCTCCCATTACCATTGCTACCACAAGCCACTAAACCATATCTCTTCACATGGGTTACACCACCAGGGTGGAGATTCTTGCATGGATCATAGATCCTGGTAAATGGTGCTCAAAGGGAAAATAGGAGAACACATCAAATATTGCTGACTTGTACTACACTTTGAGGGCTGGTAATAAGATGTAGGTTTGCAGCCTCAGGATCTGGAAAAGAACCACATAAATCTGGAAATGTTTTTTCCCTCTTCTTTTAATTGGCAACAAAATATCTTGAAGATATTTGGGATTAGGCCCCTGGAAAATACGTTCAATGCTTTAAACTCTCTTGAAAATAGATACAAACGACAGCAAAAGTTAATTACCCTCTGTTTCCTCAGGCTGGCTGTAAGCTTACCATGGTCTTCTTTCAGTACTGCATCATGTCTAACTACAGCTGGCTCCTCGTGGAGGGACTGTACCTCCACTCTCTCCTGGTCATTTCCTTCTTCTCAGAAAGAAAGTTCTTTCGGTGGTTCATCGCCCTCGGATGGGGTAATGGTTCTCCTTTTTGTAAGAATAATTGTCAGTCCATCGTGCCTTTGGGGTGGATTTGTGGAGCAGTAACTGGCTTTTTCAATTGCAGGTGCCCCAACCGTCTTTGTTGCTGCATGGGCCACTGCGAGACAGCTCAGTGAAAATGTTGGGTAAGCTGCTTGGAAAGGGCCAAGTGGTGCAGACTGCTGTGGGGATTTCCTTCTCATTCCTCACCACCGGCAGCCAAGCAAATCAATCGCCACTTAATTGTGGTGCACGACTGGATCCAAGCGCAGTGGGAGAGGAAAAGTCCGGCTGAGCAAGCTAAGAGGGAGCTTCAAATTTCATTTGAGGATTTCTAGGGGCTGGAGATGACTTTCAAGTATGAATTCATCTTGTGAAGTTTGAAACACCTGCACTTGATCAGTGAAGCTTTGTTCTTTTCTCTCTTGCAAAGTTTTTAAGCAGGAAAAATATGCTGCTTCAAGGGCAGGATATACTTCTTGTCCAGTGCAGGTGGACACTTTGCTGCTTTCCCAAAAATGGTGCACCAGATAAGCGGGAACAGGGAATTCATATTGTAGAAGAGGAAGTAGGGACCTACCTGAAGTGCAATACAGACCAAATCCCTTTGAAAACACACCAGTGTTTTGATAACTGAATGCACATTCTCTTCTGTTTTTGCAGGTGTTGGGACATTAACACGAATGCCAATACCTGGTGGATCATTAGAGGTCCTGTAGTTGTGTCTATTTTTGTAAGTCTTTTCTGGAACGAGTGCATTCAAACTGTATTTTCAAATATCGTCAAGTTAGACATCGTCTACTCAACATACTTCAGCAGTGTGTTAATGAACCAGTCTTAGACATGTGCCTGAACTGGTGCGACACATGAATTACTGCTTAAGCAACTTCTGCACAGCAGGGATTAGTCAGTAACCAATGCCCTGAAGCTAAGTTGCAAGGGAACGCTAGAGCGTCCTCCCAAGAAGCAAGAGCCTGAAGATCAGGTTTCCACATCCTGTTGATTTCACATGAACTTGGCTGGCTTGTGGAAGCTTGTTTTGGACTGTTTCAAGGAAGGCTTTGGAGGAGAAAGCGAGATGCTGTACATTTCAGTATAATAGCCTTTGTGTCTCCTGGTCGCTGCCCCTCAGCAAAGCCAAAAACAACTTGCCTTACACGACCATTAACTTTTGTTTTCAGCAATGAAGGCAGCTCACAGGTTTCACACCCTGTAGGTCAGTAGACTGCAATTAAACTGTTAAGGCATTACTCACTGAAATGAGATATAGGCACTGAAATCAATGTGAGCCTGCCGGGTGAAAGGCAGAGCTGATGTAAAGAACACTTTGGCACAAATAATACTTTACGTCTATGGTGTGAGCATTTGCTGGTGCTCACCTTTGTAACTTCGGGTACTGAGGCCCTGGAACTGCTGCTTGGAGATAGTTGTTCATCCAAGAGTGGTGCCCTGGGGGTCTGCAATGATTCATCTGGAGCTGCAGTAGAGGAAGGTGAGAGCTGCTAGTCTAGCAGCCTTCTGGCACTCCAAGCCAGAACCCAGGGGTTTGCTGAGATTTCCATGTTGCCAGCAGGCTCCATTATGTTTTCAAAACACAAACTGCAACACTTGCACACTCGTGGAAACCCAAGCAGAGGTGGTGGGTTCAACCCTGCGCTCGTTTACCACTAAGCAGTCCCTTCACCCCCACAAAAGCTGTGGAGCACACAGGGATTCAGGATCAACGAAGCACTGGCATTCACTTTTCCTAACGACTGCAAGGTGAAATCCCAGTCCTCGTTCATCTCTGAGAGTTCACCCCCCATCCCCTCGAAGCCCTGATCTGCCTCGGGCGGAGCCGTCTGCATGTTCCTGCCTGCTCACCTAGCAGAGGCTTTTCTCAATCCCATAAGCCACACAGACAAACAAACAGGCAGTCCTTGAGAATTCAGATCTAATCTCTTTATTCCTCGCAGCACACGGTCCTTAGCAGTTCAAAGGGCAGAAAAATCAACACTGATAAGCTCCTTTGTGCTCCCTGACTAACGTGCATTGCTGTGCTTCTCACTGGCAATTCCTCCCAGCGGGAATTCCCCCATTCCCAGCAGATTTTCATCAGTAAAAAGCCTACACGGCTGAAATCTGACCCTTCTGGGTTAGAAAAAAACAACAACAAGAAAACACAACAGAATCCTCAGGCCTGAACCCCGTTTATCCCAACACCCCCACTGTATTTCCCTGCCTTTCCTTCGTGGCCACAGCTAGCAAACACTGGGGAAGCCCCAAGAGGCCAGGGAGGCTGAGAGACGCGGACAGGGACGGGGACAGGGATGGAGACAGTGACAGCTACTAACCTACAGGCCAGCCCCAGCCCCTCCATTCTCCCTGCTCAACCACAGCACTCTTAGTGGCTCTGCTGAGTCCTGGCAGCTGCACTTGTAGACATGAGGCTTTATTGTTTGCTTGATTTTTTAATAATATCTTTCATTTTCTTCTTCTTTTTTCTTTTTTCTTTTTTTTTTTTTCAGATTAATTTCATTCTCTTTGTCGACATTTTAAGG
This sequence comes from Pavo muticus, assembly GCA_016647715.1. NCBI lineage: Eukaryota > Metazoa > Chordata > Aves > Galliformes > Phasianidae > Pavo > Pavo muticus. The sequence goes on along the minus strand of JACDJE010000322.1, from coordinate 680,389 downwards.
ATCCTGATGAGGAAGCTCAGCTCACCTGAAGGACGGAGCAGCGACTTCAACCAGTACAAGTAAGTCCTGCACAGTGCGACTTCACACCATGTCAGCCCTCCTGGGCTCCTCCTGCCCCTTCTACACCGGCTTTCCCTTTTGTTTCTGCTCTCAGGAGACTTGCCAAGTCAACACTTCTCCTCATCCCACTCTTTGGGGTTCACTACATCATCTTTGCTTTCTTCCCCGAAGACGCGAGTAGCGGCACAATGGAAATCCAGCTGTTTTTTGAGTTGGCTCTTGGATCGTTCCAGGTAATATTTGACATGCTACTCTTTTTAAGGCAATAAGAGGAATAACATGTAGCTCTGCGCAGAACAGAGCCCTAGCGGCAATAACCAGCTGCCTGATTTCCTTTCAGATATCTCCTCCAAATTTAAAAGCTGAAACTGCAGTTCTAATTCTGTGACCACAGATCTTTTTATCTTTCAGGGTTTTGTCGTGGCTGTACTTTATTGTTTTCTTAACGGGGAGGTGAGTTTTGCGTAGATAACATTCTTTTCTGTTGCCCAAGTATATCTCGTGAATTAGTAGGATAAGTTCCCCCATGAGTTACACATTTTATTTGAGGGTTTTCTTCCCATATACTTAACATCACCCCTGAAACGCCTCCCAGACCTGGCAAACCTAGGTCATCGTATGCCAGATGCAAACTTCACTGCTCAACTACTGCAGCCCTTTCCTAAATCAGGTGGCGTTATTACTGTCTGGTAGTGGAGGATGGGAGTACCACCCCACACACTGTCACACTGAAAATCAGAGCCCAATCCTCACATATGATGTCATCATCTGTCATACCATGTGTTTTCTCTGCTTGATCCTGGGGAGGGAATCTAGAAAAAGCTGTATCAGGTCTAGATTTATTAGGACTCTCATAAGGCAAAGCTTTTGGAAGAAGACTGTTGCCTTTGTAGTTGTATAATTCCCAGCTCCTGAAATATTGCTGCTGGTAGAGGCAGGGGGAGATGTCACCCAGACCTGGGAGATCCCGAGGTTATTGGAGGGGAATTGAAAAACCAAACTGTTAGTGCCTAGAAGGTCAGAAGGAAAAGTCTCTCCGAAAGGAATGAGGGCTTAGGAAAACTTCAAATGGTGCTTTAACAGGGTTTCAGAAGAAGTGGCTTAGAAAAGAAAATCTGCACTTATTTTTTACCCTTAGTGTCAAAATATCCTGTTTTGTAAATAATACAAAAATCCTTGACAAATCCAAACCAGACAGTTAACTGAGGCCAGTAGTCTCGTTAAACAGCTTCACCAATAATTAAACAGAAAAACAGGTTAACAGAAAATTGCGTAGCTGCAGCAGCGCTATCTCCAGAAGTGACAAGACACAGGCCCTGCCCTCAACCCTTAAATGGGGCTTAAATAAACAAATCCAGACCTTGGCAAAGGTGACAGTCTCTCCCTTTCCTGTTATACTGCTCTCCTCGGTGCAGGGCTCCAAGATAAACCAGCCAAACCAAGCATTTTGTGATCTTTCTACCTAGGTTCAGCTGGAAGTTCAGAGAAAATGGAGGCAGTGGCACTTAAGCAAACACCTGCGTCAGCAGCTCAGCACCTCAGCGAGTAATGGAGGAAGTGGTGTAACTCAAGAGATGCAAGTGACCAAGGCGAGCCCACCACAGGACAGGAAAGCAACTCCCCAAAGATCAAGTGTGCTTTAACACTGCACTTTTAAGGGACGTCTCCATGCTCAGATACGTGTGGTTAAATCTCATGGGCTGTGCTGGGAGCCTTGTGTATATATCCCACAGCAGGACTTGGCTGTAGACCAGCACTTCTTGAAGCACATCTGTTCGTCTGTATCCTGTGTAGCACCAGAGTTATTTTGCAAGGCAAAATGGGCCAAAACATTATTCTCTTCCTTGGGTTTCTGACCACAGTCATTTCTGTTTCTGTCCATGCTGATATTTTTATGTTGCTATTTGTACCCTAAGTGTAGCTCCTCGTTTTCTGTGTGGCTCCCTTCCAATCCTAGGCCAGGCTGGTGGGCTTCAGATGTTTTGTCTTTCTTCTGCTGTTGAAGCTCTGCAAGATGGTAGTTACAAACCGTTCTTTGAAAAGCCCATGGCTTTGATATGCAAAGCCAACGCTTAGAATTTACCAGGGTTCCAAGTCCTTCAGTTGTGGTGGACAATGATGGACACAGTGAATACAAACCATAGTCGAGCTTTTGCTTCAGCTGTGACTGCATATGCTTTGCCTGGGGATGCTCCAGTGATGGAGTTTTCTTCCTTTGTCTCTTCTAACAATGGAGATCTTGAAAGTAACAGTGGTCCAGTTTGGTTTTTTGTAGTTTTATTAAAAAAAGGTAGAAAAAGCTATTTTAGCAAAGTCCAAGAGTGGCCATGAAAATTGCCCTTGCTTGAGTTGCAAAAAGATAAAAGAATTCAGCTAGCAACGCAGTCAGGTCTGCTATTTGTTTCTGTATCTTTACCCCTTTGAGGCAGTCCTTACCAGGCATTCCTTGAGAGCAAAGATGGCTGAACAAAATTCCATCCATCACTTTCTCCCTGCTCCTGGTCGCACATAAGACGTCGTCAAAACAGGCACAGCTCTGCCAAGTGCTGACAAGAGGCATTCCCCAACTGCTCTGCCAAAACAGGTCACCTGCAGCAATGGGAGAGCTGAGCGTCCTCAAAAGGAGAGGCGAAAATATCAAATATAAAGGGGTGAACTGGTTTCCAGGAATTAATTTTAAGCTTACGTTCTTGGAAACGGCAAGGGTTTGTGTCAACTTTGTCCTTTAAAACTCAGCCAAAACGAGCGGAAGGAACAGCAGAAACTGGATCAGTCCTGTGAGTGAGAAGTGAGAGCCTGCATAAAGGTAAAAGCTCCTGCTTCTCATTGACTTCTGAAGTCAAGTAGACCCTTCAAGTTCTGAGACTTTTACTCAGTCCCAGGTCATTTGGTAAGACAGATATGTCCAAAAAGAGACAACCATTGGCCTTATTTTCTCAGTGGCCCACAAAAGCTGCAATATGACCAAGGAGAGTGAAACAACCTCTATGTTCCTTGCCTGAGAATTGAATGTCTGCAACTCAAGCCAAAGCAGCTGCTTGTTTTAAATGTAAGTGCCTTCTTCTGGAATGAATGAAGAAATATACATCCAGAGATCTAATCAAGTGTAATTAAGCAGCTCTGTGCAATTATTTGCTATCCCACAGAGCCCAGCCCAGCAGTGATGGCACAAGGTTGGGTGGAGCTTGGGCTGAACGAGCCTGATTTGTCTGCAGAGCTGTGACTCCATAAAACCTCACTAAAATCAGCTGATGTTGGCAGTCCTCAGAGCTATGGGAAGAGCAGGTCCACTAGGGCAAGAGCCAGAAGCAGGTGGCCACGCCCCTGGCATCCCATAGTAGGTGGTGGCACCTCAACAACCTTCTGCATGGGCAACGTGAAAGCACTCTTCCCTATAGGGGATCTCTGTGATGAACTGCACTAATAATAGATGAGTGGTAATGGTCTTAAGTTGTACCAGAGAATCTCAAAGTTGGATATTAGGAAAACTTTCTTCTCAGAAAGAGTGGTGATGCACTGGCACAGCTGCCCAGGGAAGGCGGTGGAGTCACCGACCCAGGAGGTGTTCAAGAACCATGGAGATGTGGCCCTGAGGGACGTGGTCAGTGGGCATGGTGGGGGTGGGTGTAATGCTATAATGTGATGGAAAGCACAGCAATAATAGCGGGGTGGCAGTCTTAGGCTGCAGCCAGTGAGGACAAGTCCAAATGCAGCAGCCACAGAAACAAAGGAAGAAAAATCTGCTTACCTTTAGAATGCCGGTGGCAGGCAGGGATCTACAGCAAAACACCCTTGCCTTCACTGGTAACCCTTAAATGAGGTCTGGGAAGGGATGGATCCTGGCTCCTCCCCTTCTGGTCACTCAGTGCACTGCATGCACCTGAGCTCCTCTGGCTTGGCCCTGCCTTCCCACCAGGTGCTCAATCACTGCTTCAAGCTGTGACTGCGCATTTCTGCTACAATGGGTCAGCAGTTGGTCTGGATGGTCTCAGAGGTCTTTTCCAGCCTTAATGATTCCATGATTCTATGAATAGGAAAGAAAAGAGGTACTGATCTATGAGACCTCTGAGATGCCTACATGTAGATGAAGAGTAACAGGGAAGTAAATCTCAGTGAGCAATGCAAAAACCAAGAGATAAAACCCACCCATTTGGGTGTAGAGCACAAAGACTCCAGCTTCAATGCCCTGAAATTACCAACACAGAGGCCGAGCGTGAACTCCATATTCAGCATTCACTGATTTTCCCCTTCTCAATACTCGCTCCTCAGTATTCAGTGCACAGAAGGCATCTGTTATCAGCATACCCTCTTTCAGACAAGCAGTTTAACATCCTCCTAGGATGCTGGTGCAAAACCTGTGCACTGACAACCTCTGGCTATTCACTCTGAGTCACCCAAGAGGCTGTGCAGCTCCGCAGACAGCAGCTCCTTCAGCCCTAACACCAGCAGTGAAACGCAAGGCTGAATTTAAGAGGAAGTGATTGAAGATTTTTTTTCTCCCAACACAGTAACAAGGAAGTTCCCACCAAAGCTGTCAGAAACAAAAAAAAACAGTACTGCTTTGCAGTGAGTTGCACAATGTTTCGCTGAGCACTGAGGGGAGCTGCAGTGAACTGTTTCAGAAGAGGGGTTGTGCCAGTTCATAGGGTTGGAGCCCTGGCTGGAAAACAAGTGAAACCACATGAAGGAGACGGGTTAGAAGGGCCTCTACCTGCTCAGCACTGGGAAAGAAAACCCAAGCAAGGGCAGCAGCCTTCCTGTAACACGTTCTCCAGAGCCACAAAGCCAAGCAATGCACAGCCCACAAACCAGGCATCCCTCAAAGCACAGCCCACAAAGCTGATGTGGGCTGAAAATCAAAGTGGCACTAGCAGTCCAATATATGTTCCTAGCTGGTATGGCCTAGACCATTATTTCTTCATTCTTATCCGCTAGCAATGGTCCGTGCACAGGTTTCCAATTAAAACTGGAAACACAGCAAGTCAGAACAGCTCATTAACAGGAGGCGGTGTTCATTGCTTTGCTTTTAAGAGATACTAAACCTTATGAGACAGACCAACAGCCTCTCCCATCAGGACAGCAGCAGGTGATAATTAACTTGCTTGAGATTACATAAAGCAATGCAGTGGTGATGCTGGAAACTTATGTTCCTTGCATTTAGCTAAACCTATTAGCACTGCAAGCCTTAAATAAAACCTATGTAAATACATCTGTACTTGGACACCACTTCTCCAGGCCAAATGAGCACAGCTGGAGAAAGAAGGAGGATGCTCCAGACACAGGGTGCAGTGTGGGAAAAGGGAAACAGAGGACACAGGAAAGAGCTCTTTAGCTGGTAAACATACCACATGCAGCAGGAAATCATTCAGGCCTGTGAGGTTATCTCTGTTTCCCACAAAACACAGCTGACCTCCCCTCGTTTCACAATACAAGCAAGCAGGCTGCGTGGGTTGGTGTTTGGGACAGAGGGGAATGGAAAGGGGTGTTCAATGGCCGTGCAGCCGCATCTCCTTCTGGAGGAGCACAGCAAAGCATCATGCTGACATCGTTTCCTATCTAGCTGGGTAAACACACAGAACTGTGCCTGGGGGCTACATTAGCCCTGCTCACCCACAACCCCTTAAACCTGCATTCCAAACTCTAACTATAAAGAGGGAACGACAAGTCCGTTATTTCAAAGACATTTATTAAACAAAGTTCAGGAATATTGCTTGGTGCTTCCACAGGCTTCAGAAAATGAACAGTCACCAACTGCTCTGCAGGTTGCTGTGTGTGAGGACAGCCCCAGGACAGTCAGCCCTGTTTTGTAGCATTTCGCCACCAAAATGCATGTTTGCCCTGCATTGCTAAGTCAAGCAGTACTATACAAAACCAGTTAGAAAAAAAGTTTTGGTATTTTCCCTTGAGGATTCCTACCCCCAGCAAAAGAGCTCTTCTGCAGCGAGCAGAGTGCATCTTCCAATCACTCTCAATTGCAAAAAGTCTTGCAAGAACATAAAGGCCAATTGACATCTGCCTCTCCCTCTGGGGCAGAAAGCACCAGCCAGGGCACACTGCACCCTTCCCCAGGACTGGGGCTGCAGGCATCATCCCACAGGCAGTTCAGTTATAATAGCAAATGCCACCACAAAGGCATTCAGTGAGGACACACGCAGGTTTCTGGGCAAGCGGGGATTGTCCTGCCCAGAACGGGCACCCCAGAATTGGTGCACAGTGAGTTCAGGCACTCCGCCATCCCATAACAACAGGGTGCGGCCATCTGGGACTGGACCTTGCAGACTTTGGGGCAGGAACCCTGACCGAGCCCCAAGGCTTAGGACTGCTTCCAAACAGTTCCAACTTGAAGCTGCTCACCTGTGTCTCCCATGGCCTTCCTGCTGTAGTGCTTTTGTCTCAGGTGAAAAATTGAGTTCAATTGCATGGGAAATGAGAATCTTGTTCAATAACTATCAAACTACAGAGACGAAACACATAGAATCACTTATCCTAGAATGAAATACAAGCTGTTATAGCAGCAGATACGAGTCATTCAACCAGAGGCCCTCAAATACTCTGAGCACATTTATCTCAGAGTCAACAGCAGTGTACGTGGGAAGGGCTGGATGCATTTGGGACAAAAGACCTTGTCGGTTGTTTGCTGAGGTCTTCATCAGACACCATGGAGAACAAAGCTGCAGAAGTTTCAGAGATTAACTGGGGCACTGGCAGGGAGTGACCAGCCTCCATACGCTTCCACCAGCTGCGGCAGGTCAGAGCTCCTCCCATCAGCTCTTCCTCCCAGGTTAATCAAGGGCTTGTTCTGACCAGGAGGACCTACAGTTCTCTCTGCCCAGAACAAACATAACAGGAGACTCACCTACAGGATGAGCTCATTGCACATCGACTCTGATGATCGAAACATCCCAGCAAAGCAGTGTGTGACAGGACGTGGCCTGCCCAGCCACGGTGCCCACTCAACCATGTTCCTTTTGCCCCAGGGGGATGGAAAAGAACCCAGGATGAGCAAAGTCCCATCACAACAAACTATATAAGAGGCTGTGGGGTGGCCACCGATCTACAAAGGATGGGACAGATGCAGGGAATGCAGCAGCAGGACACAACATGGGATCAGATTGAGGTCTGCATGCCTTCTTTCCAAAGGAAAAAGAAGGAGCAGGACCCAGCAAAGATTTTCAGTAAGCCGTGCCAGTACGCACAGCCAGGCACAGGTAACCCATCCCTGAGATACAACAAAGCCATGAGGTACACTGGAGTTGGATCACATGTGGGCTCCAGAGTGTGGGGAAAAGCCCGGCGGAACAAACCACAGCAGCTCAGGCTGGGTAAGGCCCAGGGCTGAGCTTGCTAGTGTAGGCTGCAGCCTACCGCCCCTCAGCACGCTCACTGGAGGTCTCCTCCTCTGTTCACCCTTCCAGAGAGCCACGTGCTGCCAGCAGCCAGCCTTAGTCTGTGCCTGCCATGCTGCTCATGCAACGTAAGGCACCGTGTCCTTTTCAAACTTCATTAGGCTCCTTTTTCTTCCAGTCTAATTGGCAAACCTGATTACGCAAAGGCACAGCACACCCTCTGCACCTAGATCTTCCCTGCCCCGTTCTGGGGGTGCGTTATGCTGTTGATGTGGAGCCCTCTGATCCCGTTGAGGAAGAAGAGGAAGGCGGCAATGAACTCACACCAGTACGTCAGCGTGAAGCCCGTGAAGGTGAGATGATCTTTCATGAGGATCAGGAAGCTCAGAACCCCGGTGGCTGACAGTAGAAACGAGCCGAGGATGAGGACCGAGCCCATAGACCACTTCCTTCTTGAGCTGGCATCTTCGCAGACTTGGGAGACCATCAGGAGCTCCAGGCCGAAGATAGCCACAGCCACAGCGGAGGACACCATGCTGCGGATGAGGATCATGCCCACGTTGAGCCCCTCCACATGGGCCAGGCGCAGGTCGGTGACGCAGCGCAGGGCACTGTCATTGCCGATGGCACAGAAGTGCCACAGCCCAAAGAGCTCTCCCCTCGCCAAGAGCCAGCGGCCGTCACAGACAGAGATGGATGAGAGGACCACAGCGATGGCCACGCACAGGATGATCAGGCTCCGGATGAAGGTCTCGAAGAAGGCTTTCTGAGGCCTCCTGTGCGCCAGCAGCCTCTGTGCCTGAGGGGGAGGAAGGGAAGGAGCAAAACAGGAGTTATGAGAGCTGCGCTGAGCTGAAATGAGGCCAGACAGATGAAGTTGGGGAATTCATAGGAACGATGCCAGTGGTTGAAGTGCCGTAGGTTGGCCATACCGTGCCACAACACAGTGACAGGTTGTGCCCAGGGCATAAGAAGGTGGCATTGCCTTTCAGGCTCCCTGGCATCACCAGGGGTGCTTGTATGCCAGGGCCTGGCTTTGCATGCCTTGTCCCACACTGAGTTGCCTCCCGGCAGGACTAGGGGAGCAGAGAGCCCCCAGGAGAACAGAGGGCTCTGCACCCACGGGTTTGCGTCTCTGCTGCAGCACGCTGCCCACTGAATCCCACCAAGAGTGTCCACGGTGCCGCTAAAAACCCCAAGCAGCCCCACCAACGGGAAGCAGTACCGAGACCGGGAAGCAGTACCGAGACCGGGAAGCAGTACCGAGACCGGGAAGCAGTACCGAGAGGTCCGCCCGTCGGGGCAACTAGTGCTGCACCTTGCCGGCCCCGCCCGCGTTCCCCCCTCCCAGCCCTACCTGCGCCCCGATGACCGTCATGCTGCCGGCACCGCTCGCCGCCAAGTCGCTGGGGCGGGCTGCGGCCGCGGCTCTTTATGGCCCCGGGGGCGGTGGGCTGCCCGCCCGCTCCGCCACGCCCGCGGGGCCGGGGCGCCCTCCGGGCCCTCCCGCGGCTGAGTCAGCGCGGCAGCGGCGGGCGGAGCTGAGCTCAGCTCAGCGCTCCGGGACCGCAGCTCCGAGCTGTGCCCAGCGTCCCGCTCGGAGAGCCGCCCCGACACCACGCACAACCTGGGGCTGTGCTCGCTCTTATCGGATGCTGGTGCACTTCTCGTTACCTATCTCCACCTGTGCTGTCAGCAAAAAGGCTCTGCTCGTAAAGGTTTATGCCCTGGCTCTTTTTCTTACTCGTGGTTTGCTATCTTGCGATGAATTACCGATCCCTTTCTGCAGCCGTAGCACCAGCTGTGCGCGCTCCACCGCCGATGGGTGTAGGAGTGACTGTGCCCACAGCCCTGCTCCAGGTCCTTGCTGGAGCAAGCCAGCTGTCCTATGCTGATGGTCTCAGCTGGACACAGGCAATAGGTATCTCTCACTGCTAGGATTTGGCTTGGGCTGTTTCCTGGAGCATTATTTCTAGTATTTTTCTTCTAGAGAAAAGCATTCTGAAAAACATGTTTACGTTGGGTTTTGCAGTTCACATTTTAATGATAATTCTGACCTTTTTCTTCCTGTTGTCCTACGAAAGCTTTAACTTGTTTCTCTTCCAAGCCGTATACATGATTGCATTATATTTCTATCAGTTTTCCTCTTCTGCAACACATGGTGGATTTGTGCAGGGTCTGCTGTTAAAGCTTCCTCTGTGGCCTCGTGCTCTGTGCCAGTTTTTGCTTCCTGAGCTTGTTTCCAAGCAAAGCTGATGCTTGCTATGGCCCTTTCATTTCAGGTTCACCGTGAGCGTGCTATTTGTTATACAAGTTAAGCAGTATTTCCACAGCTGTACTGAGACTCTCTGGTACAGCTGCTGTTGTATTTCCAGCTTTAGAGCTCTAGATTTAACAACGCTTTCTGTGGATCGGAATCTCACACAGGCTGTGCTGTCTCATAAGGCCTGATTTTTGGGTGGTCCATTCTGGAGCCTGGAGTTGGACTCACAGGCCCCCTCCAACCTGGGACGCTGCATGCTTTGCTGCATGAAATGGACAAACCCCGCTTGCGCACGAGGATGCACACAAGTGCAGGCTGCAGCCAGGCAGAAGGCACCCACAGTCAGTGGCAAAAACCTCGCAGGACCAATGCTTCTGTACCACAGGCTCAGTCCTGCAAAGCTCTTGGACCGCTAATTAACAAATTAAGTGTAGATCTAACTTTAACACTTGTGTTTTCCTAATGGCTTCAGCCATTTATTTTGTGATGAGAGGCACGTCCTGCTGAGCAAGGGCACGTCATGGAGCAGCAGCGGGAAGGCGCACGTGAGTAAACACGTGCATCAGCTTTGCAGAAGGAGGAACTTAGAGCAGCTGTTTTGGAAACCAAAATGCTCCACTGCACGCTTGGGTCCTTCAGCAGACACAGTTACGTGCCGTGCTGGTTCAGCAGGGAAAAGGATGGTCTGAGGGTGGCATCTGGGCAAACGTAAAGTCAGTTTCAAGTCCTGCCTTCAATTTGGTTTCCCCAAATACAAACTGCAAACCAGAAAGAAACTTGCAATGCAATTAACACTGGGATGTAATTCATCCTTTCGGATTGGCTCTTTGCAGAAGTTGCCAAAAGGAGGACGCAGATAATAGCGGTGTGTTAATTAGTTACCACCAGCATCTCTCCTTGTTGCTGGGCTGGAGATTCCTGCTGGTAGAGATGTGGGACTTATAAACCTGCCGGAACCGCGCATCTTTCTCACGCAGATGAACAAATTTCCCCTTGGAGCAAAGGGAACCAATTCTGCTTTCTGCCTTTTCCAGATAAAACATCAGGGCTGCTCAAAAGACAGATTGTGGGAAAGCATCTCAGGATGATTACTTTGCAAAGTTCTGTATGAGAAGTGTTTTACAATAACAAGAGACCTATACCTAAAGAGGAAAAATAAGAAACTGATATTTTTGCCTGCAGAGATGTTAACTACATCACAACAGTGTGGCAAACGACCTTTAAAACACTTCCAATGTATTTTTGTTTCAGCTGTGTTAATTCACTTGGGCTTGGGACAGCGCCAGTTTCATTATTCTGTTTATAAAGTCCCATTTCTCCATTGTTTGAGTGGGTATTTCACATCCTCTCCCTGGAGAGAAAATTTTCAGGGAAACGTGTTCATAAATAATGGAAATTACCAGAGCTCATTGTAAAACATGGGAATAGCTTCATCTGGCTCCGTTAGCTTAATAACTTGAACGCCGAAGAGCCTTTTCCAGCTTTTCTCCTGCAGAAGCACAAAGCACAAATACTGCAGCTCAAAGTTACTTCTGAGACTTCATTTGTCTGTTAAAAAGAAAAATTCTTTCCAATTATGTCTTTATAACTCTTGAGGTGGCAACTGACCTGGCTGGGAATTTCTATCTTTGTTTCTATCAGATACCTCAAGGTGAGCTCCCAGCCAGAACTTGAGCTGATCTTGGAGACAAACTGATCCTTGGCACCTCGTGGGCTGACCCTTTGGGAGATGCCGAAGGGCTGTATGAAGGACAAGATGGCTTCCTTCAGGTCTGCCCAAAAATGTGAATGTAGGCAGTTTTATGAGGAGGAAGAAGCTGTCTTGCCTCATTGTGTTTTTATTTTCTTTTTTCCTTCCAGTAGATAGAAAATACAAGTTCGAGAAGCTGTGTCCAGCTCAGGCTGGGTTCAACCCAAACCCAGCTTCTGGAACGGGGTAACAAGTCAGCTAGTTGCTGGCAGAAGTGCTCGGGTCCTGCAGCTTCTGGGAACTCAGCACAGTTATACTCAGCAAAACGTGCCCCAGGCGACCGACGTAGCAGAAGGGAGTTTGGGGCTGTACCAGGGCCCTACAGCTCACACCAACCCCTTGTCACAAACACTTCAGCTCACGGTTTTCCTCACATGGCTGCAAATCCCTGCAGCCAACAGGACAGCCCTCACATGCACAGGGACGTAGTGAAGCGTGTAAAGAGGAGATGGCTCCTGGGCCAGATGGTTTCGCTTTGCCTCTTGGCTGCATGCCTCCCTGCTGCCAGCGTCCTCACCGCACACACCCAGCCAGGGGCCATCACGCATCGCCGATATCCCGCTGCAGAGCTTTGGGATCGTTCATCCAAATGATGCAGCAGCTGTTGAGGTTCTCATAACTTGTAGAAAAATGTTGTTAATGTGCTGCCCGTCACAGCGACTCCCAGATCCCTCCCAGACTAACTCTAGCTAAAAATAAGAGGAGATATTTTAAACAGAAGGCCTGACTTAAAGGAGTAGATTTTGTATTCTGGAACAAAAAAGTTCTCATTTCCATCAGTTATTGGACCTACTGCAGCACTGCACTACAGAGACTCAACAACGAGGGCTTGCTTGTTCTCCTTTGGATTCAGCTCTTTGTGGGGGCCTCTACCAACAACTCGCTGGCTTAGGACACGTTGCAAAACTCAATTCACTGCAGCTACATACTCAAAGTTATAAATACCAGGTATACTGAAGTAGTGGGCATATCTTTCTGATTCAGAGCTCAATTCAGATGAGCAGCGTGCCTTCTCCTCCCAGCACTGCTATGTGGGGAACACCATGTCTTGCACTCTCGGGTGGAGATGAGCAAGGTGTCTCTGGCTAAGGCAGCTAAGCAGTGTCATTTTGATGCTTGTCAGGGTGTGGAATCACCTGCCCGAGGCAGTCCAGACTTGCAAACAGAACAAGTGCGTGACTTAAAATCCAATGGGCAGAGATTATACGACATCCCAATTTGTCAGGACTTTGGGCTCTATTTCACGACAATAAGGAACTTCTCGCTGCAGTGGCAGTACTTGGAGCTACAATAATCTTTGCTAACACAGGGACTATTGCAGAAGGGAGCTGCTGAGCCACCGATTCCATGTTCAGGCTGTTTTTCATATCACTGCTTTCGTAGACTTATTGAGCTCGAGGTATTTGGACCACAGGTTCCAGCACTGCAAGGTGGCCTCACGTCTTCAGATATTCATCCTCTCCTCAGGCCCATGCTTACTGAGCACACTGTGCTTTTCAACAGCTTCTCCATTATTCTGAACAGTCTCAAGCCTTGGAAGGTTTGCAAACATTAGAGGCAGGACACACTGAGATTTTGAAAATACCTCTGTACTTTGTCACGTACTCTTGATAGAGCAAAGGATTGCTCTAAAACCGGATGGCAACATGGTTGTAAGAGATTAGTCAGCCCTACCGAGTGGCAAGAGGGCCAGACCTTGACAAATAAATGTACAAGCACTGGGAACAAACAAACATCCTGAAGCCACAGACAGAAAAGGAAATGAAAACTAAAATACTACTGCAACCACACTCCACACAGAGGCTCTATGTTGCTATTCTAGAATAAACCACCCATGTTGTATTTCAGTTTTGACAGATATGCCCCTTCCAGTGGAAAGATGAGCTCATTTTGTAAAGGAGACAGACTCACGCCTAGGATGGAGAGACATTATTTGCTCTTTAAGACAACAGCTGAATACTGGTTAATCTATAGAGCACTTATCTGAGTCTAAAGGTGCTTCATATACTTGTGAACAAGGTAGGGATCAGACTGTCTTCTTTTGCTGTATTTCTGTTCTATCAACTTCTACCCTTCCTAGTTTATTACTGGACTCTTTCAAACATGCTGTGTTTATGTGATATCAACTCATCTTAGTTCACAGCACTGACAACTTGCAAGACAGAGTAACTTCTGGAATTAGCTGCGGTGTCCAGAAACGTACCCAAGCCTTCCATTAATAATCAATCCCACCAACGTGCACCACACAGCTCAGATGCTCACTCACTTCAAACTGGCGTTGCCCAGCATTGCCAGCTCCGGGCACATAGATGCCTGTATTTTAAACAGCAAATACAACTGTCATTTATTTTTAGCACTATCATCGGGGTCAAATAAGTTCAAAGGTTAAAACAGTGGTATTAGGAAACACGGTCACTCCACATTAGGGCTGGAGAATTTTGATAGAAAGATGGTCACGTTCTGCAGTTCCCCTCAGGCTGCCTTTTAATCAAATAGGAAACAGCTTCTCAGGATGGAACAGTCTGTTATGGGCCTAAAGCAGCATAATGATAGGGATTTGTTAGAGCTATGGAAGGAGGATTGCACCTTTGAGTCTTTGGTAAGAGCAAGCAAAACCCATGAGAAAAAAATAATGTGGAAAACAAATACCCCCCCCTTATAGTTTCTTTAATTGCACTGGGTACCAGTCAACTGATTTCTCTATGCAAGAACTAACAGTAGAAGTGCAATAGACAGAAGTCTTATCACACATGCAAGTTAGCATTTATTACTGCCTTATCCAAAGTCCAGATTCCGTTCTGCACGCACTGCAAACTCAGCAAAGCAGACCTGAGAGCATGTATGCCAGCTGGCCTCTGACCTGTGGCGTGTTAGGCTTGTTTCAGAGCTTGTCTTTTCCTTCCACAAACACAGCAAGGATTGGGGTGTTGCTGTCCTTTCTTTTATCTAATGCAGATGAAATAGCAGCAACCCCTGAACGGGTGTCAGAACAACCTCCTGTTTTGCAGCACTGCCCAGAAACGTCTGCTCCTCCATGCATGTCTTATTTCAGGCAGAGCAGTGATTCTGAAGTTATATTTTGGTTTGAGACTTGCTGCTGCTTCTGTTTCAATATCAAGAAGGACCACATTCCTTTACAGTTGTCTACTTTTACCACTGTGTTAGTTTAATAAAAGCAATTACCTCTACCAACAGATTTGCCTTCAGATGCCCTGAAACCGCTCTTGCTGTGGCACTGGAGCTGCCAAGGCATTATATCTCACTGCCCCCTGCCAGCACGCACTATGCACTCTGTAAGTCAGCAATATATTCAGAACGGCCACACAGCCCACACGTTTACAAGACATTCACCCTGCTGCCGAACCACCAGCACCTCGATTGAGTTCACAGCCTTTTTCAAGCTGTAGCATCCAGGAAAACCGCCGCATTCCTGGAGAGAGAGCGCCCGCAGGAGGTCAGCTCACAAACAGCACTCAGCGCTGCATTCAGTGATGATTTCTCGAGTTAAAGGCCATGCAATCAATATTTGTGTTGCTGCTTCTCATCCCAATGCTGCTTACAGTCATCAGTACCTTCCACCTCTTATTGCAGAGCTCTTGCTTCTACAACTCAGACTCTGCAGCTTCTGAGTTTTACAGCTGACTGCCAATGGGCAGACTAGATACGAAGACCGCTGATGTTACTGTCCTCAAAATGCAGTGCTTCTGAAAAATCAAATCCTAGTTTTGATAGAAAGCATGCTGGCAAAGCATGTTCAAGTACATAAGCTTCCAGCAAACGAGCAGGAGTGGAACCATTTGCCACTGTGAGTTGCATTCTGTTCCAAGCTGGCAGAACCTTCCACTGCTAGCCAGCCTGACAAAATACAGCCAGCTGCAAAACAGAGCCTGCTGTGAAATTCAGGGCTAGCAAGGAGCTAAGGATCTCTTCTGCTGAATGTCTGCTTTTACCCGTGTTTTGCAAGGTGAATATTGCACTTGATGTCAAATAACTTACAGAGGACGCAAGAAGTTAAAACTTCCAAATGTTTATACTACTTACCCAGAAAAAAATCCAAAACAGGAATAAGTGAGTGATCCTCAGCAGAACAGAGAACAAACCCAGCTGCTTTCCTGAACGTGCTATGATTTCACATCTTCCTCCATTCAGATGTTATCCAGGACAGCAGCAATTAGTATGCCTTATTCCTGTACAAGGTGGAGACTTCGTTCTTACATGCCCTATGCTGAAGTGATTCAGTGTCACATTTTAAGCTCCCTTTCTGGCAGTTGCAACTGCACCAGACCATGCTATGCAGACAGGCTAGCTAAGGAGCTATTTCAGATTGTTACAACTGTGGGCTTTGTAGTCTTCTGCTGATTTTCATTTCAAGTCTTTCTTGAAGAGCCATGTAAGTGTTAAACCAGTGATTCACCCCTCACTGTAGCTGCGGTACATGGCAACACTAATGCTCTGTATCTACAGTGGTACAGCACAGGGGGCATCAACAGCTCATCTGTCTGCAGAACTCTTTCTTTCACAGAGGAGGCTTTGTGTTCAGATCCTGAGTATCTGCCATATCTCCTGTACCCTAACACTGCTGTTCGGGGATAACATCTCCAAGAAGCGTTTTATGGAAGATCATTTGGCAGCTGTTGAATCAATTTGAACACCTCAGGCAACAACGACCAAGCACCGTGCTGTAAGCACACACAGCATTAGACACAGCCTCAGCGATAATCTGTGCTCCAACTTTTGTCAGTTCCCATTTACCCACAAGAAATTCCCACTTACCCACACAAAGCAGTGGCAGGCATCACCGGTTCGGTTTGGATGTGAGTGAAACAGATTACTAAGGCCCCCTGGCGGCACGACTGGAGAGGTGAGCGCTAAACCACTGCTTTAACCTTAAGAGTTTAAAAGCTGTGACACAGCCACTCGTGAATGAGCTCAGAATAACTCCTAGGGGATGACCATCACAACAGCTAAAGTATCAAATGCACTTTAATGAGTTCCAGATTATTTTGTTCTCAAAATTCAAATGGTGTCAGTACATTAGGCAGGTACGTGACCTCCCCCTGAACTACAGGCATCATGAGAACGGGCTACAGTATACTTCATATTTAAAACCATCAGTTTTCCACAGTATTAGAAATAAGGCATGTTTCAGATGTGCAAACAGCTGCTCTATCCAGTCCTCAGATACCATATTTGCCCTTTAGCTCTTCCACTTTTGCTACATAAGCTTTCATTGCATCTTCTTTGGACATTCCTGAAAGACAAACACAGGAAGCAGTCAGAACACATACAGTGGCTCAACAAAACGCCCTGAGGCAGCTTTTCTTTGAGCAGGGACACACAGATGCAGAGACAACTGAAGCCTGGTGACAACAGCGTCTCAGCTTCATCAGCTCAGAGTCTGACTCACAGCAGCTGCACCTCCTGTTCCTCCACCCTGCGAGATTCACGAGCCTGCTCATCTACAAATACATCCATGCTATGTTCTTCATCACTGTTCATTTGCCTGATCAGACAGCTTTAATGCTCCCTTATGCACGGTTCTGTTGACTATTCAGAGATAGATCTCTGAACATTTTCCAGTTTTGACTCTCTTCTACATGGATGTTGCTGATTTACATGTATGCATTCTCTAGTTACTGTTAAAGGAACAGCTTTCTGACACGTTACTGCAGTGCATCTGTTTTGCCTTTCTCTCAGCTAGAATCACTGCCAAGTTCTCCTCATTCAATAAAACAATTCCCTACTGTAGCTGGACAGAAGAAACGTGATCAGCAATAGAGTAACTCCCTCAGCAGGCATCTTTTTCAGTATCTCAGCCTGTACCTGTACAATTACATGACATAAAAGATCCCTGACCTTTGTTAAAGTACCTTCCACAAGCTTAGAGCCACTCAGTTCTCAGTTTGGAATTAAAATAGTCTTCAGCATTAAGATACCATTCACATGCAAGTCACAGCTCCCTGCTATAGTACTTTGCAGCATAGCAACACAAAGCAGAGAAGCTTAATAGGGTCACTTGGCTATGAATCCAGCATCAAAGTTTTGAACAAAACTGTTCAACAGTCATGAGAAAACAGTGTGTCACAGCAAAGTTAGATTTGTGTGGACAACAACTAAACAGTGGTTGCATTCTATTAACTCAATTCCCAGTTATTGTAGGAAAGCTATTCAAACAACTCAGACTGCATTTAGACATAGTGCTGGCTTGGTTAAAACACTACAAAAATCTCTTGTTATTTTCTCCTATAACTTTACACTCCTAAAGCTCTTACAAGGCAACACTATTTGATTTCTTGCTGAACCACATGTGGTTTTCTGACTAGTTTTCCTTAGTTTTATTTATTCACTTTTAATTTTTAAGTAGACACTTACCTTTCAATGCATTCCAGGCGTCCCACTTTGCTTTGCCTTTGAAGTCAAGCATACCAGGGCGATCTAAGAGAAAGGATAAGCAGCACAGTTAGTTTGTGTGGCCTGGCTGTAGACAATACTGACTCTTCTCCTGAAGGCTATTTAGCTCTTAACCATGATAAAACATTCTGTTTCACCTTAGCAGCTACCACTTCCTAACGTGCAGTCAGAAGCCCACATGCCACTGATAGCAATGGAAAAGCTCTCTGTCCAATTCCCTACAGACAGCAGCATTTGAACAGAAGAGCATCAAATGGTGCCATTTGGTTCTCCACTGCACTTTCTGAAAAGAATACTGTGGCATGAAAACAAGCTGATTAAAGAACATCAGCTCTAAAGTGAAGTAGAAATCTCCTAAGGTCATGAAATACCCAAAGACAAGAGATCAAAAGCCAGAAATATACAGCTTAGAACATATTATCATCAAGTTAATGGTATTTTTCTAACAAAGTACTTCCTTTGTTCTGTCATCCTATGGGTATAGGCACTGAATTCTAACTCCATTACAAGCCACACTGTAGCCAAACAAACAGAGAAGAATAGGGTTAGGTGTGGATGTGTATATCATCAGTCTTCATTTGATGTCTATTCTGCCTCAGTAATTGCAGTTCCTGGGATTATCAATTAAATAGGACTGGTAAGTAGCCTAATCATTAGCCACAGTGGTCCTTTTGTGCTGCACACAGAAATAGCTGGCAGCTGTACTTCTCTCCAGCACAAAAACCTATCAGCTTACTCTTACTCAAGACTGCTTTCCCAGCCAACTCAGCTACTGCTTCACTGCGATGCAACGACTCACAGACATGTTGGTATATTAACAGCTCTACAGCACTTTGGCAAACAAAAACACTGAGCTCCAACCACACCAAAAGGATTATATCTTGAAATCAAGCTCAGTTCTTTCACCTCCCAATGCTATCTGTCATAGGGGGAATAAACAACTACATATACCCACACTTATCATTTCCAGTACATTTCCTTGCTGCTTTGGATTCAGTCAACACTCAGTAACCTTCAGAAGCAACAAGGCGAGGAGGCCAGAGCTCCAACCAAATGCCCAATGTCTTCCTAGCTCTGGTTTCTCAAGTGCTACACAAGGTCACTAGAGACAGGGTTCATTCTAAATGCTAGTCACAGTTCGAGCTGAAGTGGCATCACAAGCAGCAGCAGGGATTGGGCACAGGGCTTCTGCAAAGGTATTTCTGCTGCAGTTCTTCCACGATATTTGACTGCAGCTTGATATTTGATTGCATAATATTTGATTGCAGCTTTTCTGAGTGTAATTCCTCATGTATACATCCTGTGTTATTTTTCCACTTTAGTTTTCCAGTACTACTTTTAGCACTCTAGTTTATCAATCTTTCTCCTACACTCCTAGTACTTTAAATAAATACAGACCTCAGTTGCGCTGCCCAAGCCTGGCTAAACGTGCTCACACTAAGCAGCATCCCTGCCCTCAGCAGCCCCTTACTGACGGAGGTGCCCAGAAATCCCCAAAGCCATTATTTGGGTATCACGAAAGCCTCCCAGACCTTCCCACGCAGCTCCACCAGCTGCAGCCGACTTCACCCAGCAGCCCCACGTTGCACAAGCCCTTATCTGCAGCCCTATGGGTCGGCTCGCTCCCGCGTGCACGCAAACCGACGCCAAGTCGGCTCTAAGTCACGGCGCCCAACGCGGGGCCAGATTCCGCCTGACGGGCTGCCTGAGGGAGCTCCCAGCACGTACCCGTGTTCACGTCGCCCACCGTGGCCTGCTTGTAGTGGCTGTACACGTCCAGCATCTCCTGGTCCGTAGGCTGCGACTTGAGCTGCTTCACCTCCTCAGCTGCCTTCTGGAACGCAGCCTGGGGGAGAAAGGCCCCACAGTAGGACAGTGGTCAGCACCGAGAAGGAAGAAGGGGAGATCAAGGGACGCCCGCCCCGCAGCCCTGCCGCCGCCCCTACCTCAGACATGGCGACAAACCCCTAACGCCGCGCACCGCAACTCTGCCGCACCGCCCCAGCCGCTCTGCCGCCTCAGCGCTCGTCACTGAGCCCGCTAGCCAATCCCAACGCCGCGGCTAGCACCGCGCCAATCGGCGCTCGCAGGGGGCGGGGAGAATCGGGCAAAAGGCCAATGGAAAGGCAGCTTCGCTTAGGCTAGCTTTGGGGAGGCCGCCCACCTCGGCATGGGGCTTGCACATTGCCCTACAGCGGGGCGGCCAAGAATGAGGGGCGGGAACAGGGCGCCTCACAGCCAATCTCTCGGCTCGGTTCGTTCAGGATTGGTATCACCTTGTCGGATGTGATTGGTGAGAGTGTGCAAGGGGGCGGGGCGGAGGGCGAAACCCGGAAGTAACGGCTGCGGCCTTGCGGTAAGACTGGGAGCTGTTCATGCTCCTCTTCCGGGCTCTGGGTCCGTCGCCATTTGTCCGTGGGTGTGTGAAGAGAGGGTGAGGGGGGGGGGCCTGTTTAAAGAGGGACTTGGGCTGGTGAAACAAAGCTGTTGAAAGTTCTGCTCTCTGTCAAAGGAGCGTGAAGCACGTAGAGCCATTCTACGTACCTATCATTATAAATTAACCCCATTAATTGTGCTTTAGTATTCCAGGAGAATTATTTGCATGTATGTGGGCAGAGGTTTTCAGTCCCTGAAAGGAGGTGAGAAGGAGCATTGTATAACGGCTCAGGGATTTTTTCAGGATATTAAGCTCTGTACAACATAAATACATTAAAAAGGTTTGCTTTTGATCACATGAGTACGTTCTTTTAGAGCACAAGGTTACAGCAGGTAAAATCACCTAAACGACAGATGGGTCACTTGCATTTATCCATAACATTCTTGTCTGTTTAACAGAGCCAGGTGCGGCAGTACACAGTGCACACATGGGCTGATTCATGTGCAGTGCCAATAAAATCCTGGGTAACTGCTTGAGATTCCATTGCTGCTTCTGTAGAACCACTAAAAGCGAAACCCTGAGAGGCGTGCTTCTATTAAATGTCTCCCCATGTCTGAGTCTTTCACTGAGGCTTACCCGCACCTTGTTTTCCAGCTGTGCCCATGCACAGAGGAAAGTCAATAGTTCCTCTCTTTGATGTTTTCCAGGTGATTTAAAATTAATTCTCATGTCAGCAGAAAGCTCAACCATCACAGTTCGCCTTGTTCGCTCCTTTGAGCACCGGAATTTCAGGCCTGTGGTTTATCATGGAGTTAACTTGGATCAGACAGTGAAGCAGTTCATTGCTTTTGTGCAGAAGGGTAAGCGATTGTTATTTATTTGCTTGTCCTTTTTGCTGTCGTCCCTACACTAGAAAGCAAAGTGGAAAAAAAAATGTGGGAGTTCTGTGGCTTTGGTAGAGATGCCAGGATTTGTATTTTGTCCCCTGTGCTCTCCTCCCTTGGATGAGAGGTTTGCCCCTAATGAGAGCTTCCATGGTCAGTGTGCCATGCCTGCATTTGAGTGTACGTCTCTGTCTGCCTAAATCCTCCAAGTGCTCCATCCTTTTTGACTGCCAGACAAGGGCATTGCTACACTTGGCTCCATGCCTTGGGCTCCTTGAGCGGCGCTGTCAGGCAGCTATTCACAAATTAACTGGAGGAAATCAATAGATTTTAAGGAGCTTTTGATCCATAGGAGTTGCCCACTGCGTGGAATGTGGGAATTAAAGTCTGTTTGCTATTTGTGAAAAGAGAGGGGATTGTGAAAAATTGTTTTTGACACTGTGAGATCTGCGTGCTTGCTTCTGAGTTTCTATCTTCGTCTTGAGCTTTTTGGTGCAGATTTACTCCTCTATGGACCTTATATTTCCAGAGCCTGGCTGAAAGTGACAGCATATCTAAAGGTTAATAGATGCAGACCAGCCCATGTAGCAACTCATTAGTTAGGGTGTTAACTAATCTCGCAGGTATATTTCTGTAAGGTTAACAGGTTGTAAGGTTAACAGGTATACAGAGAAGTTAGGCTGGTAAGAATAGTTAAATATACAGAAAAGGTGCTCACCGGTGTTGTAGGCTCACAAAGGAACTCCACAAGGAGCAATCTCCAGGAAGAGATCCTTCCTCCATGGAAGTCAGCCCTTAAATGGGGTATAGGAGAGGTGGAGCCTGGCTCCACGCCTTCCGGGCACACAGGTGAATTGCCTTCACCTGTGCTCCCATGGCTGACTCAGCGCTTGCCTCAGGTGGTCAATCAGAGGTTCAGGCCATGATTCAGCAGTTCCCATACAATTTCTTCACATCTAAATGGAGACATTCGAAGTGTGCAGATCAACAGGCTTTGATTTTTTTTTTTGCATGATGTCAGCTTAAACAAGTCTGAAACTGTTGCAGCTGATCACATTTGAACAACTTCTGGGATGTTGCGCTGGGCATCACAGCTGTATTGTATTTTCAAGCAACTTCCTTTCTAGTAGACAGTGATTGGCATGGCTAGATTTTAGGATGCTTTTAGAAAGCTACAAGCACTTTCAGAACATATGGTACAGCTGCAGTTATGAAAAAGAAAATAAAAAAATGCAAAAAAAAAAAAAACCCTCTTGCTTTTGATGTGTGCAGTATTGTAATTCATTGTTATTTGAGACAAAACTGGTGTCTTGAGCCAGCTGTATTTCACAGATGGGTAGTACTGTTCCTGGTCCAAAATCCATGTTTCCTTCCTTTTCTGTAATCTGTTTTGAAGGAGGAGTTTGAAATAAGTTTCTAAACTGCTGGATTTTTGCTTTCAGCCACATTGCTGCCAAGTACCTGATAGCAGCTGGACCTCACAAGGCCTGGTTAAATATCTAGATGTCACTGGGGACACTGGCACCAGGGAGGCTGTGTGCTGCATATTCTTAAAGAGTTAATTTTCTGCTGCTTGGCTTCCTTGTTGTGACTGGTTAGCAAAGCTGTGCTTACTGAACAATTCAGTTAGGAATGATAGTTGTTAGGATGCTGGAGGTGTAAGGTAGCAAGAGATGCTGAACTTTGAACTGTACGAACCATTAACAGGATGTTTCTGGCAGATTTCTGAAGGATCAGACTCATGTGATCATAACCTAATTGCACTGAATTGCTGTCTGCATGGATCATTCAGTTCAGAGGGACTTCATGCTTGAGTGAACTTAAGCCAATATGGACTAACTGCAGAATCTGAGCCAAAGGCCATATTTCAGTATTTAAAACTCAAACGACTCTCCTGTGCTGGGATTTATTTTGATGTCCAGGGTGTATGCGTTGCACTCACATGCATTACTAGAAATTTAGAAAGATAACTTCATTTTAACTTTGTGATTCTGTTTTAACAGATGTGCCTTCAAGAACAGGACTTCCTCCTCCTTTTAAAACTTACAAGTATGGTAGGTATTTTTTCTTAATTTTTCTCTAGCAAAATGCAGCTGTAATTTTGTATACCAGTTTAGACAATTAAGGAGGCAGCTATTTTAGCATAATCATGCTGGTTGCAGTGCCTGCCCATATTTGCAGCTCTTGCAGTTGGGATTATACCTCCAGGGCCTGCAGAACCTGACCATTGTTTTGAGCTTCTGTATTCACACGCTGTATGTTCTTTGCTAATTGTTAGCAATATTTTCTGATATTAGTATTTTTATTACTTTTATAAGCACCTTTTCAGCTCTGTTTTTACTTTACAGAGCAGCTTGTGACCTCAAACACTTTGAAAGTGTAGTTCTGTTGTGCATATGTATTTTGGTATCTTTTTACTAATTGTGAGGTCAAAAAGGATCATGAAGCAGGAGCTTAAGGCAGTAGAAGGAAAATGCATAAAGCTCATATTCTTAAATAATTTACATAATATGAGAGGAGCAGGGGAACATTGCTCCAAGTAGATTAGAAAGCTCCTTTAGGCTGACAGAGTGAAATAGCCTGGTGCCAAATTTAGGCTCAATCTTCTAATGTAAAACAACATTTGTGTTTATTTGTATGAAGCTCTGCATATGATTGTGTGCTATTACCTGTTTGGGATAGAACATACTTTCAGAATAAACTGAATTATTTCAGTTCTTGGAGTGTGGTAACTCAGACATCAGTCACGTACCTTCTCCTCAGTTCAACAATTCTGAAAGTTCCCTTGGAGGTTTGCTACAAGTGATCACCTGTCTCCCATATTCTGGAGTTACAAGCTTCTTTCTCATCAGTGATTCTAAGAACTGACTGAGAAACCTACTTAATACATGCAAATAGCAGTTGACTCTATTGGCCTATTAAAAAAAAAGCCAAGCACGTCATTCTGCGTTCTTGCTGATAGCAGATGGTGTGAGACAAAAACAGAAGTAGTTAGGTGTTAAGACTTGTAATTGTCAGCAACAAGGAGTTGAATATTATTATTAATGTAATACTTCATGTCTTAATACTTTGAATTTGGAGGTGCCCTTCCTCCCCCTGATATCTCTTGCTTTGCGTGGATGAGGGAGTCCCATCTAGGACTGCGGTTACATGCCTGATGCTGCCTGTCCCTGGTGTTCTTTCATCACTTTTAGTTTTGCCCAGAGCGTATGTTGTGGCTGAGCACCTGATTGTGCTGCGTAGGACTGTGCATAATGTGGGTAGAAAACATTACAGAGCTTCATAACCTGTTAGGCAAGTCAGAGGGGGCCTATTTCTGTGGGATGGTGCCAGCTATGCTGAAATTTTCACACAGAAAAAAATCAAGTCCAAGTTCCTCACCTTCCCTGTAGGCTGTGAATCATCCCTCCAGGTTCATGATTTTGGCATCCCTTGTGTGTTCTACTATCTCTGTTGTATTTTGGTGATGAAAGGGCAGTAAGGCCCTTAGTGAATAGTGCTAGTAGGAGTTAGATTTTTTTTCTGCTTTGTTTAGTAGTGCCAAAAGTCTCAGTTGGACCTGGCTGTGAGAAACATCTTAACTGTTTTGGCTTCCATCTCTCCAGAATCCAGCAGCTCTTCATTCTCTTGATCTCATATATTCCATCATCAGCTTTTTCCTCATGGTTGGTGCTCTGACTAACTTGTATCTCTAAGCTTATGACTTTCAAATTTCCTCTTTGTATCTTGGTACACATCATTCTTGTCTTTAGACTGAGAAGAGTTCTAGGCCATCTTCTCAACTTTCTACCCTGCCATTACCTCCTTTTTGCTGACGATGCTGGCCTGAGTGCCATCTTGTCTCATAGACAGCTTCTCCACTTTCTCCTCCCATAAATATGGAACAATATAGTTGATATTTCAGAGACAGAAGGCCACTTCATATCTGTTGCCATGAAGGATCCACTACCAGAAAAGGAAAAGATAAAAAAAACAACCAAGGAACACAATTCAGTGGAATTAAATTGGGCTGAAACAGCAAAAGCAATTGAGAGGATGTAGCTATGATGAGAAGAAGCTGCAGTTTCATCTCTGTGACAGAGTTAGAGAAAGCATTTAATAGCTCAAATGAGAACACAATAAATTACTGGATGCCAGTGGTAAAGATGTAAGTAAAATATAGTCAATAGTTCAGAGAACGACTATGCCAAGAACAGTAAAAGAGGAAATGTGGCAAAGTAGACCTAGAAGCTTAAAACTTGGAGGATTGTATTTGCTGTGGTAGAATGATTTCATGATCACTGTATGTTTTTGCCATGATTACTTGGTCTTGTTGCAATACTTTGATGCAACACTGCATAAAAATATCACAGGCAAATGCAAAGAGAGTGTAGAAAGAAAGGAGAAATTGTGCATGTTAATGGAGAAGGAACTTGCTCAACAGTTTCTACCATGGGTACTTTCTTCATGGGAAGGAAGATTTTGAGGAATGATCTGAAGAGATCAGGTTACTGCATCTTCATCACTTGCTTCTTATCCACTTAGCTGTGGTAGGTGCCAGCACTTTAATGCTGTTTGTCCTGCCCCAATTGCATGCGTAAAACCTGTTTGGTTAGAACACCCTACCTGGCATTTTAACATATGTATATTTCACTGGCAGTTGGGATGGCTACTTAGTTATTGCAATTCAGGCAGTAGACAGAAGTTGTAGTGCCTTAATGCTGGAATGACTGGTTTAAGACTGGCTGCAAGATTGGGAAATCAAAAGGTTTTCTCTTTCAGGCTGAATATATACAATTGTTAATAATAAAGAATTTTTCAATCATATCCCTTTGTTACTTTTTTCTTCCTTATGTATAACTCCCAGCATTGCCTGCATATTAAGCCTTATTTTAGGAAAGCATTGTATTTTCTTTCAGATACGATGAAGATTATTCACCAAGCTCACAAATCTAAGGTATGGCTATTTGCTGCTTTCTTCCCTTTTACATGCTTTAATGCAGGCAGACCTCTGCACTGTAAAGCAGGACTGGAACAGAGAGAGTAAATTCTTATCTTTGTGTTCCGGTTCTCTAATTTGTAGACTGGTGATCTAGTAGTGAGCTTGGAAGATGATGACAAACTGATTTTGAAAGAAGACAGCACACTGAAAGCAGCTGGAGTAGGTATGAGGACACTTCTATTGACTGAAGGTGCTGTTCATTGTGGTTGTCATTAAACTGATAACTGGCTGATTATGTTTGGATAGCCTGCTGAAAAGTAAATGGTATTCCTGATGCTCTTTACACTACTTGATAATTATTCTGGGAGGAAGGCAGGATAATATACATTCAAATCATTGAACTGAGGGCAGCAGGTATCTGCACTCCAAATGCTCAGAATGCAAATTGTGATTTTAGAAGGTATGCTTATAATTCTGCAGAGAGCAATTTTAAATGATTGGCAGATAGGTTATTAGTACCATGCCTGCTTAGTCTTATCAGTAATATTTAAACTGATGTTTTGGTTAGTAATGTGAGTAGTGGAACCAATATGGAATAATTAAATAAGATTAGATTTGTTTTAGTGTGCAACATACAGTTCTTGATAGTCAGATTGCATGGGAAAGCTCAAGTAATGTCATTTAGAGAATGTGCTGAACGTAGCATGAAGTTGAAGCTTGACCTGATTTCTCACATTTTGACAGGGGATTGCATATAGGGCATGTCATTTGGTAATAATGTAAAGAAATATCTGTCATGATGAAATTGATGGTCCCTGGATGTCCTTTGGGCTTCTCATAAATGTGGCTGAATGACTTTGTGGCAGCAGGGCACTTCAGGGAATGTAGTCGCATTCCACCTTGATATGGACACACGCTCATTTGATTATGCTTTGCCTAGCTGTGGTGCATAACTCCCTGCACTCTAAGTGCAGAGGTGTCAAAGAAAGCTCCCTCCTGCTCCTGAAGCCCTCTGATTGCTTCCCAGAAATAATATATATAATTTTTTTCCTCATGGGTTTCTCGGCTCTTTTGTCTCATGTAGTCTGAAAGGTTTCAAAGAGTGGAGCTTCTGCCATTTGGCCATTTACTTTTTGATTTTTGGTGATATGGAGGGGAGGGGAAGGGATCTCTTTAATGCTTTTCTCTGGGATGTACCACACCTGCCTCAGTATGCCTTTCCCAAACGTCTTTGTCTTCTCCGGCTTTTCTTAAACTAACCCAGATCTTTTCAGGTGGGAGAAAAATAATTCCTCAGGAAGGAGGATTATTGGCACTCAAGCTTTGTAGAGTTGTAATTTAGCTAGCAGAAGCTTTGCTTAAGCATGATTCTTATCTACCTAAGATGTAAGAGGCAATACAGCTCAGGAAAGGGACTGATGACCGCACCAAGCGTTACATTAGAGCTGGCATTATCCAGAGCTGTCCACATTCAAAAAGGCATTAACAAATATTTGTACACATCTTTGTAACTAAGATGGTAGCTACAGCAGTGAAACAGTTCAATGTGATCTCAAAACAAGCATCAGAACATCAAGGTAAATATTGTAGTGAAAGGAAATCAGAGGAGAGCTGACTGCTCTGTGCTTGTGTATAAAGAGTTTGGTTGCTTATTAAGAGAAGGAAACAATTTAGGCTACTATACAATTTTGATATGTTCCAGCATATCTTGACCAGAAAATTAGCTAAGTTGGGCATGGGGTCTTAGTAGTAAAATCTTGAAGCAATCCTTCCATGAGAAATGGAAGATGGGAAATCAACAAAGTGAAGCACAATAGCATGTACCATTAGTTGTCATTTTGTACACTCCATAAGACTTGAAACCTCCTATGGGCATGTTATGTTTTTTCCATTATCTAGTCTGGATAAGATTTTCTAGAATAAAACAATTTATGTTAGGAAACCTGGGAAGTTTGGAGACTTGCAGATCATTTTTTCTAAGCTGCAGTTGATCACCCTTGGCACTTCACTGGGTTGGGTTAGGAGAGTTATGAGGAGATTAGATAAGTATCCTTGGAAAAGCCTCTGTGGTCACGGTTATTATTACAGCTATGATCTAGTCAGCAAAGTTAGTGCTTGCCTGTTTGTTTTTTTAAAGTAGGGTGTATGTAAATAAAGCATTCAGTATTCATTGCTAATTCTTGTCTATTTTCTAGTTGAGATTCTAAAACCCCTTCTGCTCTTTTTTTGCCCCCTTTTTTACAAGGCAGGCAGTCTTCATAAACTTCAGGTTTAATTTAAAAAACGAGCATGGAACTTACTGGCTCAGCACCTTAAAGAAACCCACGTTTAATAATTGTGAAGGCTTTCCATCAGATTTGTCTCTGTTCTGAATTAGTAATGTTGCTGACTTATTGTTTTAGAAGGGGAAGTCCTTGACCTACTGGGTTGAAAGAATTGCGACTGCTCTGAACCTTTGCGGGTCCTTTAGCTCTGCCATATCCCCTGTGAATAATTAGAGGTATTTGAAGGTATTGCTGGAGAAGCCAATTTGTGTCTTTCACTTTGCATATTGTTGAAGCCTCATGAATTAATCATCATCAGGGCAAAAAATTAACTTCTTCAGACACATATTTTGATGGGTCATGAGGGAGAATGTAAAGTGATCTGTAAAATATTCTACTGATCCTCTAAGTATTAGATTATTATACCTACAGGCTAATTTCATGGAAGAAAATAGTTTCTTTTTCTTCCCTAAAAGACAAATGCACAAAAAAAGAGAAAGTTACGCTTCATTATTTTTCTGGCATTTGAAGGCATCAGAAATGCAATCACTTAATTTGCTGAATGCAACACAGACAATTCTGTAGCCTACATTAAACAAATAACAAGCAATCTTGTTTATGTACTTATATGTATTCAGGTTCTTGTTCTTATGACACAGTGAAGCTGTGCATCTAGTACTGCAGTCTCTTTAGTGAAAATATGAGGTGATGGGAAGAAGGAAATGTTTGGTGATTTAATTGTCTTTGACCAACAAGTCACCAGTTGTCTTCTAATGCTCCAAATAGCTGCTTGTTGGTGGTGGTTCATTGCCTGCTGTGCTAAATCTTTAATGTTTTATTTGTTCTAGCAAATGAGACCGAATTAGCATTCTTCTGTGAGGAAGATTACAGAAACTACAAAGCTAATCCTGTTTCGGCCTGGTGAAGATCCCAAGAGAATGTTTTGTTTTCCCATCCTTGTTGTAAATCTTCCTTGCCCTGCTTAATGACTTTTTCTTTAAAAGATCAATAAATCCTTGAGGATTGCTTTGCAAACAGTGCAATTCCCTTCCTATAGAAATTAATTTCTGCCAATATGCTGAGACTGAGAGAGGGAAGGCTGGGGGACGTGCATGACTTCCCCCCCCCCCCTTCCTCTCACATTTC
The DNA here is from genome assembly GCA_016647715.1 of Pavo muticus. Lineage (NCBI taxonomy): Eukaryota > Metazoa > Chordata > Aves > Galliformes > Phasianidae > Pavo > Pavo muticus. The sequence goes on along the minus strand of JACDJE010000322.1, from coordinate 650,967 downwards.
TTTTCCCTTTGCTTGCCTTTCACAATGGAGGCAGTGCAAACACTCTGACCTGTGGCACGCATTCCTAGTATGATCCCACAGTATTATGTCAGCTCCATATTGAGATTATACACCACGTAGTAAAAACCCCCTCTCAGTAGTAACTTCTAATGAAAATGGAATCTTTGTGACTGTTTTCGAGAGCTTGACAAGAGAAACTCTGTGTTTCAAGTAACAGATTTACTCCACTCACTTTGTTTAGGCTCTTTTGTTTGAATGGTGCAGATTGGCAAGTGTTTCAGGCTCTCTGCTGGTGAAAGCTTTCTTTTATACTTTCTCCCAGCCCTCTTTAGCATGCTGAAACAGAAAATGATTGTTCAGGAGCTTTTGTGTTCCAGGACAAGCTTGCTTGTTACTACATTGCTTCGTGAGGACACCTTCTCATCCAAGGTAGCAACCCAAGTTCTGCCAGGGCTTCACTGTGCAGAAATAGCAGTTGGGCATTGTTCCAAGTAGTCTCAAGGATCAAGGTTTCACTTTTAAGAATAAAACCCAAATAATTGCATTTTTGCAAGGAGAGGCCCAGTCTGCATAACAGATGTCTGTAAGACTGGGATTGATTCTTTCTTGCTTTCCAAGTGCCAAATGCTCTGTTACTATCTGGTAGTTCTTGGTAATTCCAGACTTTCCTGGAATTAACCAAATTAAAGAACATGAAGAAACAATCATATATCTAGTTTAGAAAGACAGTTAAAAACTGCTTTCTAGGGGTTTACCAAGTTAGGATTGTGTCTTTAAACTTCTCTTCACTGAAATAGAAATGATTCTGGCTCTCTGCCTTTGCTCTGCTGAATCAAATAAGACCTTGTGCAATTGCTTTAGGCCCATGCATCTACCCTCAGTTCTGGGTCAGAGTTGACAACACCATTTTCACTAGAGATTCTCCAGAGAAGTAAACTTACAGTTTCCTATGACTTCAATTGTTATTTTTTTATTGATATGATAGTGAAAGCAGATGTATGATTTCTAAATAAAAGTTCTTTTTGCTTTAGATGTAGGGCCAATGCATTGTTCCCACCTCATTTTCTTCATCTTTCCTGACAACTCTGTGGCTTAGACTGGAGACCTTTCAGGTAGCTGCTATTACTTACTGTAAAGCAATGGAAAGTGCAATAAGACAGCAGAGCAGCAAAATCCCAGACCACAGCAACTGACAATGCACTCAGACACAACAGCAATAAGCATAGAAAATAAAAGAAAGAAGCTGCTTACCTTCAGAAGGCCTGTAAGGTCCTCTGGTAGGTAGGGATCTCCAGACAAAATACTCATGCCTCCCCCATACCAACCCTTAAATGAGGTCCCGGAAGGGATGGAGCCAGGATCCACCCCTTCTGGTCACTCAGTACATTGCATGCACCTGAGCTCCCCTGGCTTGGCCCTGCCTTCCCACCAGGTGCTCAATCACTGCTTCAAGCTGTGGCTGTGCACTTCCGCTACAATGGGTCAGCAGTTGGTCTGGATGGTCTTAGAGGTCTTTTCCAACCTTAATAATTCCACGATTCTATGAACAGAAAAGAGGTACTGATCTATGTGACCTCTGAGATGCCTACATGTAGATGAAGAGTAACAGGGAAGTAAATCTCAGTGAGCAATGCAAAAACCAAGAGATGAAACCCACCCATTTGGATGCAGAGCACAAAGACTCCAGCTTCAATGCCCTGAAATTACCAACACAGAGGCTGAGCGCGACAGCGAACTTTTAAAGATAGATTCTGTTCTCACACTTTGGGTGGGGTATGGTGTAGCAATATGTGTCTTTGTTTCAAAATGGGTTTGATTCCAATATTGTTGTACGTGTAATGAAATCTGGGAACACTGGCTAATAAATTACTAAAGACTGAGATATCTTTACCTGTGTTGTTATGAAATCATCTGCATATTAAAGGAAACCACCCACATAGTTGATGCCATGCTTTGTTATCTGGCAGAGGCCATAAACAGTGTTAGTTCACAATTACTGTTGATCAAAGGTGACTTCTCCACAATGTATAGTGGGATAGATCATATAGTTTTACTGTTATTCTTAGACATTGTGGGGTTAATAAGGATTCATCTCACTATGTGACACCCTTGGAACATTTCACCACCCTTTTTATAAACAAAAAGAGCAGTGGCCAGGGTGGATACTGAACAAAGAGGCATCTTCTCCTTGGTTATAGAAGTGTAGCAGGGAAAAGTGGTCAAAATGGGAGTTGGGGAACTGCGATGCTTCTCAGAGAATGAAAACTGCTTCAGAGAGTGGAGTTTTGGTTAGGAGGCATAGATGAATGGCTGCTAAAGGAGAAGAGAGGAAATCGGGAAAGGAATTATCAGGAGGAGGAAGAAGAGGTAACTGTAAGTGAATAAACACAGTAAATCTTGAATGTGCAGCTCTAGTGGCTTATGTATACACTGGAATAGTGCTGCTTTTTATACCACTAAGGGTATGAAAATAGTGTTTTTATATCATTATGCATGTCAATTGTTTCTTAGAATTGAATGCAGAAATGGATGTATTATGTGTGCTGGTTTTTTTCTGGCTCTGATATATCGTACTTTCTGCATGCCGCTGCTTTGGTGTAGTTTTCTGTCTGGATATAGTCAGGTTGCTCCTTGAAGATGCAAGTGCTAGGAACTTGTTGGCACAGCTGAATGAAATGCTAGTGACACAGAAGAGTCCTCAGAGATAACCACCATTGAAGTTGGAGAACTGCTTTATCTGATGAAAACGTTCTTAGAGTTGATCCAGAGATAAGCTGTAAGCTGTGATGTTTCTCTTTCATTCCGAGTATTCAGCACATCCCCATGGATCCGTTCACTTAAAAATGAACTTGCAGGTCACAGGCCTTCATTTGACACAGCGATGACAGGACATTTGTGGGCTCTGTCCTTGGGAGCTAAGAAATCCTGAATGTTCAAAGAACAAGAATGAGAAAACAGAACATCTGATACTCATTCTTGGTCTCGTAAGACTGATACGATCTTGGCTTTAGAGGCACTGGCAGCTGGCTGGGAGCATTAAAAATGCTTAAGGCAAGTGCACGCTTCTGCTTATTGAACAGTTTGTTGGACTGAGCTCAGCCTTGCTGACTGGCACCACTTGGCATCGGATCTTCCTTCCAGGATTTCCTTCTCATAGTACTACGGGGCAAGGATTTGCAAATGAGTAATGAACCAACCAAATATGACCATCAGATAATTTTGCCACTCTTCATGTTAAGGAGATGCTGATTTTTTTCCTGCTATCTACTTTCCCACCATGATGTTGGAGAAGCAGACACACTTTTTTGGTTTTCCCTGCCACATCCCCTTCCTTTGTGCTGCCATCTCTGCTTATTTACAGCATGTTAGTGGTTTAGTGCTATGCAATAGCAGTGTTTTCTGTGGAAGTGAATGTCCATTTTTAAATAGTGAAGGAATATCCTTTGAAATAAAGAAGTGACCTTCTCTATGGTGTAGCCAATTGTGCACAACAAAGGATCTTTTGTTGCTTTACAAAAGGACTTGCACAGGACAGCACTGTCCACTGGTCAGTGAAAACAAAAACGTTTTTGTTATAATGCTTTGTATCTTAGAATGAAACAGGAGAAAGATTGCATGAGAGATGCAAAACTCCAGTGGAAAACTAGGACCTTTTGCCATAAACCATCTCTGACTGCAGGGAAAGCCACCAGATGTCAGCACAGCCTGTTCTTTCATTCTCCAGAACCTGTGTAAGCCAAGAGATAGTGAATATTTAGGAAGAGTGCTTATCTGTGAATTGGTTTAGCCTGCAAAAGTCTGTGCTAGGGCTCGGGTGATGAAAGCCGAGACTTTCCTTGCGGAAAGTGTTTCTTTTTATATTAAAATCAAAGAGCGGCAAATTGAACTGGTATCAGTGCTTAAATTCCTCTTGTTAGAGAGCATCCTTTGCAGAGCCAGTTCCAGCGTGTCTAAATCTTTGCATGCTGTGAGGAGGCATTTGCTGAACATTCATTTGAGGAATTGTCTGGAAAAGATCAGAGTTAATTTGCTGAGGTTTTGTAAAGTAGACTTTAAATATGCCATTTTTTTTTAAACACAAGGAAAACCACCCGGAACAGACACACATGCAAAACAGAGCAAAAAATCTTCAGCAGCACAGCTTAAGCACACAACAAATGTGTCCTCCATGCTTCTGACTCTAAGCTCCTACTATTCCTTGTAGGGCAAGGGAGGAAGAGAACTTCACACTGTGCCACGCTTTCTGAGCTGTGATGAGCTGAGATGGGAGATGAGTTTTGGAGCCCAAACCCGAGCACTGTGCAGAGCTTTATGCTTTGAATGATTGAAGCTTGCACAGATGCTGACTGGTTGCAAGGATGCCTGCTATGTGTGCGGTGCAGGGTGCCTGGGAGGTGTTGTTCCCACTTCTCCTCCTGCATAGCACCTGGTTGTGCTTTGCTGAGAGCTCTCCTTGAAGCCTGGCAGATGGCTGAGAGCAGAGGTGGGTGGGTGTTTGGGCTGGTGATGCTGCGAGGAGGAGGATGGAGCATAAAACTCGTGTCTGCCTGTAGGTAGGGTATTTCTGATCAGATAATGGATTGTATTTTTTGTTTGCTGACTTCCTCTTTCTCTGCTAGCAATAGGTTGTTTTTTTTATGGTAGGCCAAAAGCAAGCCAGAGGTGAGAGTTTCTGTGGGTGGTGAACACATTCAAGAGCTCAGTATGACAGTGTGGGTTAAGAATAGAATTTATCTTTGTGTGTCCAATTCTGCCCTCTGGCAGGTGACATAGCACTGTTTACCAGGAATGTCAGCAAGGACTGCAAGAGCACATCTCTCTGCTCTCATGTGACATCACAGGAAGGTTTAATTCTGCTTTCCAGAGAGTCAGTAGGGTCAACAGCCCAGCATAAGAAATCACGTTCAGCATGTGTTACTTTTCTCTTTGACTTTTCTAAGCTTCAAACTTAATCTTTAAGGCCAGTTTGGGAAGCCTTTTTGCTTTCATGGATTGAGATGATTTAAGTGGAAAGTATGGCAGCAGTCTGTTTTTGACCAGACATTGAGGTCACACCTTTGCCTCTGTGCATGCATTTGGCATCCACCCATCTGGAGCACATCTGTTGCTTTTAGTGTCAAAGCAGCAATCTAGAAGTGGCAGCCTCACATCCTAACAGTATTATGGCAATTTCTCCATGCTTCCCCATCCCCAAATGGAAGGAACCTGACCTTCCAGAAAGCAGACTTGAATCTCACACAGTATCTTTGTTTTTAAGACAGCTATGTAAAAGCAGCCTTCTGGTTGTGGATAGCTCTGTAAGCCAGCAAGCTGGCATGCAGCAGTAGCAGCTGAAGCTAGCTAATTGCAGATCGTGTACGGAAAACAGATAACAAGAATAACTAACCAGCTGAACAGCAGCTGTGGTAGATCTCCCACTGCTGAGGTTTCTAAATCCAAAGCAGATTATATTTCTAGGGGAATGGCTGTAGTTTCACTTCAAGTCTTTGAAAGATTCCACTAATACTGTGGCTTGTATTATGTGATCCTTCTGCCTGGCTGTACACCAGTTATTTTTAGGCTTTGAATAAGAAACTCGTTTGCACGCTCTGCCAACAAGAGCTGTCTCTTGTCACAGATGGCACCTTCCTGCTGTGCACTGCCCGCTCAGCTTTAGAGTGGGCCTGACTGCCTGTGCAGAAATTCTCAAAATCTAATGCTTCTTATTAAGGTGCAATAAACAGGAGACAGAAAATTGTCCCCTTCTAACAAGTCTCAGAGCTGAAGCACGGTCTGCAGATCCCACTAGCTCAGTGCAGGACATTTTGAGCTCAGGGATTTACCAGTCTTTTGCTGCTGCTCATAGCAGCTCATGCGGGGATGGCAGCCATCTTGGAGGTCCTGGAGGAAATACATTGTACAGAGGTGCTGAAGCAGCTGCATTCCTCTAAAGATTTAACTGGAGTTTGATATATCACTTTGTAAGTAAATCCCCGAAGAGCAAGAAACCAATTGCACTGTTAAAAGCCTTGCATTATAAACCAGGAGGAGTGAGGGAGCTGTACCTGCAGAGGTTAAGCTTCTGCACAGGAATTTAAATGAACTCATTAAAATCAACTTACAAATTAGCTCATTAAAATGCAACGCTGCAGATCCAGAAGTTGGTTGATCTGGCGTCCCACTTCTGTGAGGAAGTGATTTAAGAAACGGAGAACAAAATGATAGTGTTAAAACTCCTTTTTTAGTTTCCAGTCCCATAAACCTCATTGGGATCTCCCTCTTCCTTGAACTCTGCATCAACACACTTTCAGTTTACTGAATGAAGCTATTTTTGTTCCAGTGCTGCAATTGCTGTGTAATACCTCTAGCCTTGTGTCATGAAATATAGGTCTGTGTGCACTTGTGGCCTCCCATATGCATAGCAGCTCTGTAATACAGGCCTTGGCACGCTGGGTCACAGCAAGGATCATCTTCACTTAGCTTGATAGCAAGAACCTACCTGCTGGTGTGTTTTATCTCTGGGTTGTTACTTTGCACATAATCCCCTTACTCTCTGCCATTGAAATAATGGTGTTGTTTAGTTGGAGGGGGTGAAAACATCCAAATGAGTTCAGTTTTATAGACTTGTTCAGAATATCTTTTATGTAACTATAGAGACCAGTAAAACTGGCCTTACAGCTCTTCAGTTGGTTCTTACAAATCACAGAGGCACATTGTAGGCAGTACAGAAAATAAAAGAATTTACATTCCAGCTACATACTCTGCAATAATATATATGTTTGTGTGTGTGCATATATGCTGAGAATTTCTAAGTATAAAAACAATTCATTGAGAAATTTTAAGCTAATCTCACTGAATCCCCTCTCAACAAAATTGTGTGGGGAAATGAGCATTCAAAACCACCTCAAGTTACTTTTCAGTATTCCAGAATCGAATAAATGATCCAAACTCCCATGTCAAAGGTTTTAGAGACCAGATGCGGTTCTGTGTTTAGAGGAATTGGTTTCAGTCTTCAAAAGATACAGTGACTGGCTGGCCAGTATGTTGGCACAGGCATTACCTGGAGCAGTGTGATGGATCTTTTTATAGATGCTGTGGAGCTGTGGGGATGTTGAGCTGGCTCATCTGTCACAGGTTGGCATCAAACTGGAAAGAACTGCGCTGCTTCATGAGTATATCCAGTGCCCAGCTCTACTTCTGCTTGTGAAAATTGTCCCTTTGCCATCAATAGGAAGGACGTGTGGGTGTGAAAGTTGTGTATATAAAGTGCAACCCTTGTTCTGCTGGGAAAAATGGTGAGTCTTTAGCCTTGAAGCATCCCATGATAAAACCACACCTTCCCCTTTGAATACAAAGCCTGCAAGCCTGTGTAATGCTTGTTCCTTCCTGTTCTATGTTTGGCCAACGGGGAGTTGTCTTGCCTGACCTAAGGATGTGAAAAGCAGCTTAGCTTTTTTTAAAAAAAGACATTGGAAAACTTTATTGTAAACATAAGATGCGCAAACTTGTGCTTTTATGTTGACTTTGCTTGATGATGAAACAGAAGAGAAGCTTGCTGAATCCAGTTTTCCCTCAAGCATGAGTTATGTTGGAGTGGGTGGAATTATACTCCTGTGGAAGTGCATCAAATCCAGGTGGAAACTTAGCCTACCATTCATCCACAACTAAATAATGCTGCACAATCAATCTGCTTGGTGAGTGATTCGATGAGGTGCTGATCTGGGTGAGGCTGCGGAGGTGGATGGGGAAACCTGAATAACAGCAGCTTTTGGAAAGGGACACTTTCACAGTCCCTTCCCTGTGTTGCCAAAAAAATAATAATCAGCAGATTATGCAAACTTGGCATTTCCCTCATGTTGATTTCCTTTTAGCTTAGTGAAAAGAGTTGGTGGTTGGAGACTTTACTGTAAGCCTTATGCAAAACCTAAAACCCCTCGATATCATTATTGGCAGCTTGAGCAGTACTTGGAGAGTATTACTCACTGTTGTCATTTAAGGCTAAACAGGGAATTCTGAAGTTCCTCTGCCTACAAATCATCCAGTTTACAAGAGCAGTACTGGCTCATAGAAGGCCTTATGTGCCCAGAGTTGATCCATGTTTTCCCACTTGTATTAACTGGTCTTTTAAAAGGCGCTTTTTGTCCCACAAACAACACCTCATTTGATGACGTTTTTCAAAGCAAAGCAGAATGCAGAGCGGTGCCTTTTACTTAACCGCAAGGAAGTAAGGCTATCCCACCCACATCCTTGTGTCTGGTCTTGCTGAGGTAGTCTTCTTGTGTCATCTCAATTGCTTGCTTTTAAATGAGCTTTTGTGAATGGCTGTCCATTCTCTATATGGATGACTTGGATCTCCAAAACCTAAAGAATTATTCTGATAAAGAGCAAGAGCTTGAAGGAATAGGAAGTGAAAGGTAGCAAAGGAAAGTAGGGCAGAATTCTTGCCCTGGACCTCATCCAAAGTGTGTGTGAAGTCAGAAGAAAAGCATTTGATACATGCTTTGTGGTCTAGTAAGTGACTTTTTAAGGTGCAAGGCAGTGCAGGATGGTGCCCCACATGTGCAATTCCTGTATTCTCATGCTGCGGTCAAGACTCACCAGTCCCTTTGCAAGACAGTTCAAAGACTTTATCACTGCTGGGGAAGCCAGTAGTTTTAGAGCTGCTGTTTTGTTGTCTAAGCACACGTGTTCAGGTGACAATGATTTCTAAGAGCTTCAAACTATTATTTGATGTAGGGCTTTGGTTTTCCCCGTGAAATTTTGTGAAGCTGCACATTTTTCTTCTTCACTCTATTTCCATCAAACACTGCCTGAAATGGATTTAGTAAAACAGAGAACATACAGCAGCAGCAGTTGTCATCTCAGAGACAGCAGTGCAGATGGGGAGCGTGGGTGTTAAGGACATCCCTCTCTTCAAATGCTTTCACACTGGAAGCAAAGGTGGTTTATTTCTGCAGCCTATAAATGCACACCAGGTATAGCCTACAGGACCAGAACTGCTGTCTGTATTTGAGAAAGCAGATACTTGGATTTGCTGTCAGGTTTGCATACCTATACTAAAATGTGCAGACACTACATAACAGGGATATTGTTCTGCTTATGTGGCTACTTCATTAAGGAGACCAAAGCCAGGGACAAGTTGTGTTTCTAAAGCTCACTGCTCAGGTTGATCCAGACGCTCAAGAAGCAGGATGTCTTTGCTGTCAAAAAGCCCAGAAAATCTGTGCTTCTTCATGTTTAAAAAAAGAACAAAAACATTGACATTCGTGAGAGTAGATACAGAACAACAGAGAAGTACTGCTGTAGAGTTGCCAACCAGCATCTCCAGTGACAGAATCCATCACTTTTCCCCGTATATTAGTGTTGCTAGCTCAGCTTTCACAGTGATTTTTAAGGCAACATTTGTCCTAGCAAACCAGCAATGTAATTTAAATACCACTGCCTAAACTAGTTTCATGGTAGTCCATTTTCTAAAGTCACCAGATTTTATTATTTACCCACAATATAATTATACCAAAACATACATATATTTAAGAAAAAGAAAGACCTTTATAGAAATGTTGATAGTGCTTTGAAATCCTCTGCCACCCCTGGGGTTCCATCAGACGTTGCTAGAGGTCTCCCCGCTCGAATACTCCCCTGTTGCACTGGGCAGGACGAACTTGACTTACCTCCCCTTCTCCCAGCCCCTCCTGATTCGCAGGAGTCTGTGCTGGATGCAGGGCAAACTGAAGGCAATTTTTGCTAGGATCACAGTACATGGGACGAGCAGCGTGAGGGTGTAGGTGGGAGGCAGGTAGAACTTGTATTGGTTCTCATCGAAGGCCCTCGACCAGCCGTATGTGAGGGTGTGCAGGGTGCTGATGACCAAGGCAATAAATCCCAGGGTAGACTAAAAGGAAGAGAAACACAAAGCAGTCAGCAGAGGACCTCATGCCTGTTTTCCCCTGTAAGAGTACACAGGGCAGAGAAAACAGTGAGTATTCCTGTGTTTCTCTGATAGAATAAAATGCAACTGGAAACCAGCTGTTACCTACAGGAAAACTGCAGTGTGCCAAGATAGAAGCACTCTGGTTGGAGGTGAGCAACAGCCCTGATGGGTTTCTCTGTCCTAGAGATGGGTGTTGGTTTGCAAGTGAAACTATGAGGCTATATGATGGACTAAGTCCTTGGAATGGGGAGTCAGGAGCCCTTTGTCCATTGAGGGAGGCAGCAAGGATGTAGCCTTACTCTGCAGACCAGAACGTGCCCCATATTCAGCTGAGACTGTGGCTCCCAAGCATCCACGGAGACAACATTTTGCCTGAATATTCCAAGAATGCTGAGGATTATTCTCAAGGGGGATTTTAAACTACGGTCCCCTTGCTGGTGGTTTCCTACCTGCACCAGAGGTGGTGGCTCTGAGCTTATCCCAGGCACAAGCCCTCCCCAGGGGCCACCAGCTGTATTTCCAATGAAAAGCATGGATGTAGTACACTGTCATCCACGTTGTCAGCTGGACAACTACTTCCTTCAAAACATCCCCTCCTGGTTTTGATGGCTGACAAACCATTTTAAAACCCAGATAACTTTTTAATGTGTACTGTGTCATTAACAACAAACTAGATCAAGGCTCCTTTACCCTTCAGAGTGAATTACTGAAGCTGAGTGGACTGTGCAGACAAGGAAAGATCTTTAAAGCATGCCCCATATCCATGCACTTCGCTTTTACAGCACCTCTCCAGCCTTCACATGGGTGTCTGTAAGCCCTGCCAAGGTAGGGAGCTCTTCTCTCTGTGTTGCACCAGCACCGCTCAAGGTGATTCCCAGAGCCAGCAGCAGCCCCATCAGCTGAAGCTCACATCCACCCAAAAGCCATATCTGATTTCCTCAGCCCAAAGCAAGCCCAAACAGGGTCAAAACTTGCTTCACTTGGAAAATGAAGGTGTTTGTTGGGATACACCACGCAGCTGAAGGAGATAATGCTCTTAAGAGCGGGCATCAACCCATGGCTCACCCATCATTTATTATCTCTTAGCTCTCCTCCAACAGGAGGAACATCCCTGGGTAGGAGGAGGCCAGAGGTGCCAGCAGGAAGCTGATCTGCAGAGCACAGCAGCAAGGCAGGGCTAGGGAAAAGGTAAGGAGCGATGGCTGAGGGCAGCAGGTGCTTTTGGCACTGGGTGCAGGGTGCCTTCAGGTACAGTCCAGATGGGGCATCCAGATGGATGGCAGAGGTGTCAGAGCTGGAGATAATTCGTTTGTTCCTCTACAGTTTCTCTTTCAACTGCTGCCGGCACCAGGGAAAAGCAGAAGTGGAAATTAGTAGGACAAAAGACGACCAAATGTCAGAGCTGTGCAGTGACCCACCTTTGTGTGCAGCAGCAGGGCATGCAGAACAAACAGCTAATTGGCAGCAAATGTGCAGGTGAGTGGGTGGGTGCTGGCAGCTCCTCAGAGCAGAGACACAACCCAGGGATCCCTGGGGCCAGCGGGGCTTTTACACTGTCACAGCATGGGGAATGCAGGGCTGCTGCTGAGGTAAGGTGGTAAAGCCCCCTGAGAGATGGCTCTATGAAGATGGGATCTTGCTAATACAGGTTTAGCTTGCACTGCCCATTCTGGATTGATTTTTCTCTCTCCCACCTCTCCTCAGCATCCAGGAGATGTGCTGCAATGCATCAGTGAAGGTGACTCTGTCACAAGTGGCTCATTTATAAATGCCTGTGCAGCATCCAAGGCAAAAGGCACCTTCCTAACCCATCCAGGCTTCTGACTTCTGCTGCCATTAGTCCCACAGAGTTGTTAGCTGTGTGGAAGCCAGCTCTCGCTTCATCATCAGGAGGGCTACAAGCAACTGATGACAGATTCTTTGTATCCTGCAGTATGTGAGCTAAGGAAACCAGGTCAACCCAACCTTCAAATTCCAAGAGGATTTTTCAGGGTGGGGAGATAAAGGGAATCATACACATTTTCACTTCTCTGCCAATTAGATTTGATTTGTAAATCACTGGGGAACATTAAAAATCTCTCCTGTAAGTTCAACTGCGTATGAATTGTTCCTGTTATCTAGTGTCTAGATCCTGTATTTTCAATTAGTCAAAACTGGATACTGGATTTGAGCTAGCTATATGTGATAGCTCAAAATCACGCATGTGCAGGAGTTACTAAAACACTGGTTTTATTCTAAAACCTTAGCAACAACCCAAGTGTTATTTTTGGCCTGTCAAGCAACAGATTGTATTTTAAGAGAACAGCAGTACCCCATGGTGCTGAGAGGTGCCCATAAGTGCTGCTGGAAAACATGAGGTGTGGGAAACTCCAGGTAAGGAGTGGATCACAGTAGTTCCTGGCTTTTAGCAAGCCCCAGCCCTCACTCAGATGTGGCTGTTGGTGCAACCCCTCTCAAATACAGCAGCCACCTCAACAGAGATGGCAGCAAATGGCTGCAGCTTTGGGGAAATATTCAATAGGGACTGCTGTGCTCTGCATTTTCCAGGTCTTTCTTCTTTCACAACTAGCCACAGTGCCTCTCATGTACTGTAATAGGGTCAAGTGCCAGATATCCCCAGGGCTTGAGAGTACAGCCTCATTCTTCACCCCTTGTATTTACATTACAGTTTCACTGTGCATTAATTTAGGGAGAGTCGAGTTGTTGTATGTGTTACCCTCTAGCACCTGCTAACAGCAGATGTATCTGCTACTCATTTCCTCAAGTTGGCATTACCAACTTATTGAAGAAAATAATCTAAAACATTCCTCATTAAAAACCAAACAAGCAATGCCTGACCTGGAAGCTAACATGCTAAGAGCCTCTAATCCTCTCCTTGGGCACATTGCCACTCGTACATCTCCCGCATGCCATCAGCTGAGAGCTGGTGCTGTGCTGCCATGCCTCTCCCCACATCTACAGAAATAGGTAGGAGTGATTTTTCCATGCCCTAAGCCAGCCAGTGGCTGCATGGGGCAGCCAGGAGCTATTTTGGAGAAGAGCATCACATACTTGGTGCCAGAGCTGACATTGTTGGAAAGACCCAGGGAAAGATGGCAAAGGGCAGAAGAGACAGTCATGGAACGCGCACTAGTAGAAGATGCCATACGTGTCACATGATACAACAGCAGCACCCACCAGGAGAGCTGCCTGGAGAGGCAAAGGGAGATGCAGGGAGGTTTCAGAGCCTCATTCCAGGCTGTAAGGAAGTATTTCCCTTCATTTCAGATTCCTGGTATGAAATGCCTAAGCCAGGACAAAAGTTTATCTGAGGTCCTGGTGGCTGCAGTGCTCCCCTGACATGTGGTGCTGAGAATTAATATGCTCCTGCTGTCTGATCTGAAAGAGAGATGTAAAGCCAGGTCTCCCTTCTTCCCAAGGGACAATCTCTTGGGGTCAGACTCTCCAGGTGAGGCTTCTTTATGCATTGTAAATAACTACTCAACAGCTCACAGCAAGAGAGGAGAAAAAGAGATGAGCTGACTTACTAGCTTGGAGATCAGGGCACCTGTGGGAGAGCAGGCTTCAAACTCCTGCTCTAATGAATATTGAATTATTTATGTGCAGCTGAAGAGCTTCAGCAAGGGAGAATGAATGATGGATATCCACCTTTGCATGCCCTAACTCTGCATACTCCAACCCCTGAGTGTGCAGAGGGGCTCTGCAGAGGAGGTGTGGGAGGGACCTGTGGGGTTTGTGTGTGCTGGGTGGCACTGCAGCATCACTGGAAGCCTGGTGCAAGCTAAGCTGCAGCCTTGTAGGAAGCACAGTTAATGATGGGTTTTAAGATTATGTGATACAACAGGTGAGTGTCTTTCAGGGAATTGGGCCTCAAAATGAGCTCTGAAGTGCAGGGGCTACTTCAAGTTTTTTTCCCTGCTGTCCCTGTTAGCCTGAAGTCTTGCTCTGTATGTATCACTGAGAGTGGCAGCCCTGGGGTTGAGGGTTTGGAATCCCTACTTGGGTCGCTGTGGAGATCTGGCCTCATGAGCCTGGACACCCCTACAAGTAGGAAGAAGGCTCCTAAACCAGTGGGCAACCTGAGAGAAAGAAAAGCTATCCAGACACTCCTAACCCACTTTTTAGAAAACACGCCCTTCACTGATCATTCAGATCTGTGTCCTGCACTGGCTGTCACCATGGGTTATCCATCTGCCTTCTGCAGCCTGCTGCAAACTCCCCACAGCATTAAAGGCATAGGGAAAAGTGACAGCAGATAACCAATTCTAAATTACTCAAAAAAACCCGTGATGGTCACAACCCAGTTAAAGAAAAAAAGATTTGCTCACCTATCCCAAGGATCAGGGCTTGTCAAATACTCCAGGAGGAGAGATCTCCAGGTAGAGATCCTTCCCTGGGGGCAGCCAGCCCTTAAATGAGGCTTAGGGAGGGGTGGAACCTAGTTCCATCCCTTCTGGTTGTACAGGTGAATTGCTTTCACCTGTGCTCCCAGGGCTGGCTGTGTCTCTTTACCCGGTGCTCAATGATTGGTTCAGGCCCTGACTTAGCAATTCCCATTCAGAAGGGAATAACCCTGCCTTCTCTAAATGGCCGCAAAGCTTTCTACCTTGTGTGACTTCAGGAGTGAATGCAGCACTGCTCATGGGCGCAGGGTGAGGGAGAAAAATCCCAGAGAATTTTGCAGGGGGCATCATGCAGGCAAACCCATGCTGGTTCTCCTCAGGATCTCTAGCTAGCACTGTTAAAAGCAGGGTGAGAAAGAAATTCCACCAGCACATTAAAGACTCATTCATGCAAAGCTTGCCACTAAGCTCCATGTGGATGCACATGATGCATTACATTTTCCTTTCCCCGAGACACAGCATCCACAGCAGATCACACGAGTCCTGCATGATTCCCCAGAAGCACCACTGTCCCGCTGCCCTGAGATGTACTCCAGGGTGAGTGGCAGAGTGCCCGTAACACCGTCTGACTGCAGAACCACTCTCTGGCATTGGCACATGTCAACCTTACCTGTATGAAACTGAATTCCCTCCAGTTGAGAGAGTTTGCGATGGATGGAAGTGAGGTGATGGCAAGTAACGACAGCAAGCCCAGGGCAATTATTCCAACAGAGATATAAATCTCCATCCTCCAGACTTCCTCCTCTACCCAGATATTCATCTTCTTCTCCATAGCCTGGCATGACAATGAAGTTTTGTTAAAACGGAGCATGTAGGAATAGAGGACTTGAATTTTATGTGTATTCACTTTGGTTTTGGAAGCAGATTTCCGGGATGAACATTGGTTCCTGGTGCCACTGGCCTCTGCCTTTGGGAGGTGTCACTGCCATTTGTCCCAGTTGGATCAGATCTGCAGCCTGCTGGGAAGAACTGCTCGATGCTCGCAGCTCCCATAGCCTGTAACCACAGCAGCAAGCCCCAGAGTTGCATTTGGAAAGATAATTGGAATGAGAAGTCAGTTTAAAGCCAAGAAAACAAATACAGATGCTTGAATATGCAGTAGTCTCCTAATAACCTTCATTTTAAGTGCATTTAGTGGGGGAAATTGTTCATGCTAATGGAAAGGAAGATGGGTTTTATGCTTCATGGCAGAGAACATTTAGAACCATCGTCCTTAGCCCATTAAATGGGCTTAATTTACTAAACAAAGATGTTGCTAGAAAACAGGAGGTAGAGGGGAAATGGACACAGGATGCTTGCCCAAGACTAATGTGTGACTGTAGCAATTGAGAAGGGGCTGTGCCAGGCTGGAACTGAGAGGCTGGGGATGTCATCTGATGGATGCTTTGAGCAGGCACTGCTCCCAAAACCAGCTGTCCTGCTCCCAGCTGCCTCCATGCCTCTGTGCTCTGACAAAGTGCTTGGGTGGCTGCAGTGAAGAGCACTTGGGAAACATCCCAGCACAGAAAGCAGACAGGTCTGGGGGCAATTCCTTGATCTGGTTCACCTCTGGGCTGCAAAGAGCTTCTTGCACCATGCCAGGAGGAGGCAGGGAAGAGCAGCAAGAAGCCACTGACAAAGGAAGGCAGAATCACATTCTTCCATGGCACTGCTGAGCTGCAGAGCTGAATTGCCTGAAGGTGTAGCAATCTCTGGATATAATCGCTGGATAAATACTGCTGAAAGCCTCGATAGGGCAGTAGGGTACTTTCCCATTTCCTTGTTCCCCTAGACTATGCCCAGCTCTTCAGCATTATTTTGTTACAGCATTGGAGGCGCGCTGTGGTGAGGACACACCTCCTACGTAAACAAATCCTTTGGAAAGTGAACGCAAAGGCCATGAAGCCATCTTACCCAACTTCTGGATGTGCCTGAAAGATCATTACAGGTGCCGACCGAAGGGTGCCAACATTACCTGCTTGACGGCCGTCTCAATCAGCTGGTAGCGGTGGGAGCGGCGCATGGGCAGGCACAGGCTGTACACAGCGTGCAGGGCTGCGCAGAAGAAGCTGAGGAGGCCGATCTGCTTTCTGTGCTGCAGCCACTGGTCGAGCCAGTCTGGAAAACGCCTGTATTTGGTGCCGTAGTAGAGCTGTGAGCAGGCTGCCAGCACGCCGGGCAGGTAGACAAGAGACAGCATGACGTAGGCCACACATGGCAGCGTAGTGTTGACGACCTCGACAGGGATCTTATAAAACTTATTCTTCTGCTCCCTGATGTAAGGGTGGATGACTTGCCGCACCAGGTTGTAAGTGAAAAAGCAAAGAAAGAGCCCCAGAGCCAAAAAGATGGGGATTTTCCAGGCTGGCAAGAGGCGCAGGGGAATGTTCTCGATCTCGCAGGCTGAGGACATGCAGCCCATGTCCACAGGGGTGAATCCCATGACCTGAGCAATTTCTGCAACAGTACGCTTGGCTTCTTGGCTATTGGAGCAGATCAGAACCTGCAACAAATGGAAAGATACACATTGGGCAAAGAGATAAAGCGGTGGGAATGAGTGCAGCAGGAGGGATGCTGCACTAAAGGAAGCCTACATGGAGCATCGTGTGTTCTGGCAGACTTTCTGATGGAGATTTACTGTGGTTGCCAAAGATCTCTCTCCTGGACAGGTTTTCTTTCTTATGCGTACCACCAGTTTGCTTTACTGGCTGTGTTTATATTGAGAGACAATTAAATGATATTTTTCACTTACACAGAGACACCAGGGACTACAAGGTACGGAGTAAGCAGGGTATTTCTTTTCTGATCAAAGAAATGTGCAAGCTGTGCGATGGTTTCTGGATGCCAAAAACAGTACTGATGTCCCTTCTCCGTGAGCCTAAGGCCGTTTACTGATGTCAGACCTCAGCTGCTGAAATGGCTAGGATATGGCACGTATCAGAAGAAAGCAGTACCTGCTTATTGCCATCCCTGGCACCAGACTGCAGCGTCCACGCAGAAACCACGTTAAAGCCCTTGACCACAGTGCAGGCTGGGAACAGGGAGGCCAAGTATTCAGCGTTGGATTCTCTGTGGTGGTTGATTTCGGTATTGTTACTGACATCCACCAGGATCTTGCCCGCCAGCACATCAGCCAGGTCACAGAGCGTGGTGTAATGCTCCCTGAAAACCGCCACAAAAATGACATCCGTCTTCTTCACCGCCTCAGCCTGGAAGGTGACCTCTGCTGCAGAAGGGAAGAGGCAGGCTTTGCGCTTTGGGTTGCGGCTGCCCACCACCACCTTGAAGCCGGAGCACACCAGGCGGATGGCCAACGAGCGCGCAAAGTCCCCACTCCCCAGCACGCCGATGGTGCGGCCAGCTGCAGGCACCACGCTGGGGTCACCCTCTGTGCTCCTGTGGCCAAGGAGGGGCTTGGCCATGTCTCCTCCAGACATCCTGGCAGGAAAAACAAGGGGAAACGCAAGTTCATTGTGAAGCTCTCGCAGAAACTCAGACCACACCTGCAGTCATGGTGAGAATGCCACTTACGCTGCATGAATAAAAGTGCATGAGGTCTTGGGAAGGAGGGAATTCCCTGATGCCTAACTGTAGATGTACAGTGCTGGGTCCCTGTAGCCCAGACCCATCAACTAAACCCACCAGCACGAGTGCAGTGACGTCCAGCCACCGTTGGAGGGGGACAACACATCAACAGAGAGATGGTTTTAGGGACAAGTTTCCCTGGTTTGTGTGATCAAACAGCTGCACTCAGCCATCCTCTGCTGTTCTTACTTGCATCTCACGCTGCAAAGCCAGAGCAATCCTCACAGCCACTAGCAACGGGAGCTCTTGGAGCCCTATGGGACCAGGGGAGATCTTTTGAAAAGCCTTGGTGTCTGTGGGGATCTCTGGGCACACAAGTGGGAGAGCCAGGGGGGTCTTTGGTTTGTGGGAGCAGCATTAAAGCAGGGAGTTTGAGGTGAAATGAAAGTGTCCTCCAAGTGGTAAATGAAGAGAGCTGTGGCCTTTGCCTGTTCCAATATTTGGGACTGTTTGCTTCATCTCTTCAATGAACAAGGAGAACTTTCTCGTGACATTTAAAAAAAAAAAGTATTAAAATATGATGGGATTTGCTCATGAATGATCTTGATGAGCTTTACAAACATTAATGAATTTCGCCCTGTAACACTCTGCTCTCCATAGCAGATTAGATATTGAGGCCACAAAGAGGCTTTAAGCAAATCAATAGAATGAACAGCATAACACCAGCTGAGCCTGGAGGTCTGAAGGAGCTCAATCAGGGAACTGGCAGGCTGTTCCCATGATGTGTCACCTAGAGCTCAAACCTGCTTAAAGAATGGCAGATGGCCAAAGGGACACCAGACTTTTAAAGGGCTCAGGGAGCTCGCACACCAGGACACCTGGCTTTTGATTTGGGCACACTGGTAGAAATGGTAATAAAGACCAGAATTAACAGACTCGTGATATATTTGGGAAAGAGAGAGGTTGGTTTTGGCAGAGTACAGTCTTGCTTTATAGCTGGTGCCGTTCTTTCAAAGTGATGGTGACCACTCGGACAGGGTGACCTGGTCACTGGGCTTTGTTTATCATAGGCTTTTGGAAATGCTCTTTGTCCAATGCTTTTCTGGGATTGGAGCAATAATGGTGCAAAAGGGAAGGGCGCTTCTGCATGAATAGTTGCCTATGAGAAACAAAGGGTAAGAATAAATAATTTTCATAACGGGAACGGGTTGTCATGGGATTTCCCCACAGATCTGTGTTTTTCCAACATGCTCGTAAGTGATTTGGGAAAGACAAAGAGAAGATCAAGCTTGGGTGTGATAACTGTTTAGGACAGCCAATCTTTACTGAGAGCAATTTGCAATACTCATGCAAAGTGCCTGAGCACCAAAATGCACTACTGGCACGTGCCAAGGGCTGCAGATGGGCATAAAAAGTGCTATGAGTACACTTTAATGAGCTGTAACTCTGTTAAAAACACTCAAGATCCGAGGGACACAGTTCTCTGCAGACAGCAGCTAAAGGCTCCCTGACAGTCACACCATAAACACACCAGGGTTAGCAGAACGGGGAGATTTCTCACCAAGAGAGGCATCTCATCCATCTCATCCTTTAAGGTGTGTACATGGAAGAAGTGCTCATAGACAAAAACCAAGTGCCAAAGAGAGGCATGCTTTCTTTCCCTTTAATAACACCTTCTGTCTGCTTTCTACGTATCATCCAGCTTCCTGTCACGGGCTTCGTGAGAGAAAATTACTCTGATTTCACCCTGATGGTTTCGGCTTCTGCTCCAGACCTGTGGAAGGGCTTGCGTGCCCAAAGGCTGACTTGGTTCTGCACCTGTGTCAGTGGTCTAATCAAGGCTGCTACCCTGCAGGGTGCACACACCCCTGCATTACGTATAGGCCATACAGATCACAGTCACTGCAAAACAACATGAGTAGAACACTATAAACACATAAACTGAACACAGAACAGAAACACACACAGATGAGGATGGAGATGAGATCAGTTGGGATTTCCCTAAGTGAGCAGCAAGCACACAGGTGGAGCTCAGGTCCACGCCATGCCTTGTGCCCTCATCCATGCCATGCAGCAAGGTTACAACCATCCAGGCTGCAAAACCCCAATGTAAATACTGCAGCTCTGTCTGAAGAGATGTTGGGTTTTCTTTTTTGGCCCCTGCTTATCAGGGGCTTTATTAAAAACTCACCGCTTTACATTTAAGAAACCTCCTTTCTCCACCTAGGTGTATCCATGCCCACAACTATTTGTTCTAGGGCCCACACTATTGTTTAGCTTAACCACCTCTCTTGCCTACACAACCCTCTGCTTTTCAGCAACCTGCATGCACAAAATGTTGTCCTGAAATAAAGAGATGTCTCTGGCTCCTGGCCACTGGGACAGAAAGCAAGGCTCAGGCTGACAGGACTTCATAGAATCATGGAATCTTTTGAATTGGAAGAGACCCTTAAAGACCATCTGGTCCAACCCCCCTGCAATGAGCAGGGACACCTACAGCTCCATCAGGTGCTCAGAGCCCCAACCAGCATCACCTTGAGTGTCTCCAGGGCTGGGGCATCCACTTGTTCCCCATGGCCCCACCAGCCCCTCTGGGGGGGCCATGCTACTGCCATGTCACCCTGAGGCAGAGGAGCCATCAGCACAGGGAAGGTTGCAGAGGCCAGACACAGCCTGAGCACTGCAGCCTTGGATAAACCTCATTTATCGATCTTCCCTGTCAAGGAAACTGTACCCCTGCTGAGTTACAGCACACGAAGTTCAAGGATAGCGGTGTCTTAGCAAGGAAGCTGCATGATGATTTAAAGCCCAGCACAGTGGAAGTAAACTAGCTTCAATCCTAACCGGGCAGCAGTTCCATAATTAAAATACCAAGTGCAATGTGAAGCTGCCCTTCAGATTGATGGTTAATGATACCCTTATATCACTGCATGGGGATGCTGTGCCCACATCCAGCGTGCCTCTTGCTGTGTGTGGTTCACCTATTGTATCTCAGTGGCTGTATTCTTTGCAGTACAATAGCAGCGAGCAAGATCAAGAGCTCCGCTCCACCAGGCACCACACCAAAACAGGACAGAAGGCAGAATGGGATCAGACAGACAAAAGCCGGGTGAACCGAAGCAGTCAAATCTCTGCTGCACAGGCAGAGGGTGGGAGGGCTCTGCAGAAGAAAAGCAGGGATAACTCTACATGTTTTGCACCTGAGGCTTGGCAGGCTGTTAGCTTAGGCTGGGTGCCAGGCAAACACAGCTTTCAGAGTGGTTTCCAGCAGGACGGCCGTTCTGGGCTGAGCTGCAGCAGGAGCCCCTCCAGGTGTGGCCGCACTCCCTGCGCCGTCAATCTGCACTCAGATAATGCCCCACTGCATTATCTGGGAAGCTGGTGCCATCGTTATCCTCCTTCCACAGACATGGGGACTGAGATACCAGCGATAATGGGGCTCCAGCAAGTTTGCCTGGGAAGACCCAGATATCCCTGACCACTTGTTTAACAACGAGACCATCTTTACAGGACCCTGTCAGTTATTCTGGGCAGAGGACTACAGCCTGGTGGTTCCCGTAACTCGCAGTTGGTGCCTGGCATGTAAACCCTGAACAAGGTTGTCCCTATGGAGGCATGGCACGGGCTCTGCTTCACTTCTGGACCAAAAAAAAAAATAAACAAGATCCATTTCTCTGCCTTAGTATATTCAGGTTTATCAGATAAAAGACAACTTGGTTTTGTAATAGGTCCAATAACTAAAGTGTCTTAACCATATCACTGAGTCAGACTGCACTGAAGAACACAGCAGGAATCTCATAAGGAGCTCCTCGCCATGGTGCTGTGCAGCACAATGAAACTGCCTCCTGTTCGCCCAAAACCTCATCTCTGAGCTCAGCTCACATGCAGACTTAGCAGACCTTGGCTAGAATAACCACTTCTGCGTCTTCCCCTCGGGTCAAGTTTTGGTTAGACTGACCACAACTGAGCCTTGAGTAGCTGCGGTGCACGTCCTTACAGAGCCACGTCAGGGCTTCAGTTTCGGTGTTGGGAGTTATCTGAGATAAAGGGCAAGATTATCTGCATTCCCTGATGGGCACCTGGATGGAAAGAGGGGAATGTCCCACTGTCTGCACCAAGACAGTTCCTGTATGCTATGGAGTATTGTCCCGCCCATATTCTAGGAATGGGGGTGGTCTCTGCCCCCAGGCCATCTATCTGCATGCAGGGACCTTTGCACCTCCTGTGCTGACCATGATGCTGAAGCCCTGCAGCTCCTGTTTACAGAGCCTGGTGCTCTCCATGGAGTTGATGCACCAAGAAGTCGCAGCTGGAGAGACGCATTCAGCACCTGAAGTCTCTGTTCAGGTCTTGCTGTGCATAGAAATACTCATGTCTTGGCTACAGCTGTTTTGTTTCCAGGGGAAATAAAGCACATAAGTCTCCGCCGTACCCAGAGAGGCCCTCCAAAGAGCACAGCCAGTACCATGTACCTGCTGAGACTGGCACAGATTTAAGAATAAGGCTTATCCACAGCCAATCTCAGCTCTGCTCACACTTCAGGAGTTCTCCCAGTCTTGTACAGGCTGACTGGAAATAACACGTCTGCCCTGCGGATAGCTCACAGATGAGGGAAGAAGGGGAAAACAGGCTTGCTACCTCTTTCCCTTTTTCTCCTTCCAAAGCAGACAGAGCTAGCTCCCCACCAGTGCAAACCAGGAACCAGCAAAAGCAATAAACCAACCGTCTGTACTGCTTCAGCCAGAACGGCGATGTCGCAAACCTCCCTAGGATGCCAGCCAGGTGTGAGAATGAGGAAATGCCAGCAGCAGAGCCCTGAGGCAGCCCCAGGTCCCCGTCTGCTGGGGCAGCACCGCTGGGTGCTGAGGCCGTCCCTGGCCACGCGGTGGGAACAGAGCTGCTGAGAGTCCCAGCGCTGCAGTGTGCCCCCATCATCGCACCGTGCTTCACCCTCATCCCTCTCCCTGTTCCTACCTCCCAGCACGCTGTTTGCTTTTGCATAACCACACAGCACTGTTGACTTGCTGTGCCGTGCCCCTAACCCCGTCCCTGTGCTGCCTGGCCGGTCCCTCACCCGCTGTCCGTGCGGTCGGTCAGTCCAATCACATGGGATGCAGCTCATGCCCTGCTCTTTCTGACCTCCCCTCCAGTTTGTCCCAGTCTTTAATGAGCCCCTCTCTCAAACATTTCCCCTATGTCACCCACAAAGTGAGCACGTCCCTCCCTGCACCACTGCCTGCTGATGACAAAGCAGCTGCCAGCCCCCCCCACCCCCCCCGCTCCATACCCCCTCTGGTTTAATCATTGATAAACAGTGAGGATGTTGGGTTTGGAAGCCAAAGGGACGTCCCTGACCACAGGATGTTCTTCACCGTGACCAGAACTCAAAAACATGTTTCAAAACAGGGGAAAGCGGAGGCTTTCCCAGAATTTTCCATGCTCTGCTTTTCCCACACCAACTCAGACATTTTGGCCACAGTT
The DNA here is from genome assembly GCA_016647715.1 of Pavo muticus. Taxonomy (NCBI): domain Eukaryota; kingdom Metazoa; phylum Chordata; class Aves; order Galliformes; family Phasianidae; genus Pavo; species Pavo muticus. Next base: position 627,669 of record JACDJE010000322.1, on the reverse strand, counting down.
TTCCTATAGAAATGCACCAGCCCGTGGGCGCCTGGTGAGGTTAAACGGGCAACACTGATGCTGGGCAGAAAAATAATCCATCCACAGTATTGGCTGGGGCTTGACCAAACTGGAAAACAAACTTTTGGTGTACCAAGAGACCATGCTGCTGGTGCCCGCCACATTGATACAGTGTGGAGAGGCCTGACAGGGTCCTGGATTGGGACAGAACTTAAGAAATTGGGAATCTGAGGTTTGGGAAGCCTGGAGGTCTCACCCTAAGGCCACGGGGAGTACAAACCTGAAGCACACCATGAGGTGTTGGTGGAGCAGTGCTGATGCTGGCATAGCACACACAACTTTATCTGACAGATGTGACTCTGAATAAGAAGGTTATTTCCCCAACTAATCATCAAGGGACAGGTGACAACAACTTTAAGTGCTGTAGCAGAATCCTGCATGGCTTCTATTCCTTTCTTCTGGGATCTTCAGTTGCTTGCATGCTAACAGCTACCTCACAGTGACTCACTCACTTCTGAGCTCTCCCCTTCCTGCAGCAGAGCAGCAGGGTGAGCCCTGAGCCCAGCAGCCCCCCAGGGAGCTGCCAGACCCTGCTGTTCAAAAACTTCTTTCTTTCCAGAAAGGACGCAGAGGAATTGCACTGCCTGTGCATGGAAATATTTGGGTTGGCTGCTGCCGCCTGTTAGAAGGGCCTCCAAGATCAGCATGCCCTCTGGTTTTGCCTCTCGCAGCAACTTGGAGGATGCACAGGGCCCTGTGGGGCAGAGGGTGGCCCAGGGGGTGGTTTAGGGTGGAGGGGAGAGAACACCTCCAGCATGAGGCCAGTGCCAGCTCGCTGCTGTGGGAGCACAGCCTGTCCTGTGCCATGGCAGGAGAAGCACGTGGGGTCTCGCCTGTCATCCCTTGGTGCTTTTTCTTTAAGGACATTGAGCTGCTAACGTCCTGCTGTGAATCAGTGCTGCCTGTGCAGTTTCAGTAAGCTGTTTTACACCTCCATTTATTTTCCCTCACTCCTTCAGGTGGGTGCCGAGGCCAACAGGAAAGGAGGAAGACTTGTTACCGACCTGGGAGGAGCTGAAGGAAAAGCAAGAGAAGAGGGCAGGAGGCTTCACAGGGAAAGGAGCACGAAGGACGGTGCCTACAGAGATCATGCTGCCTTGTGAGTGTGGCCCTTGCTTTGCCTGAACACACTGTGTGCCCCTCAGGCACATCCACAATATGCCACAGACACACCTCTCTACGGAGCAGCTGCAATGGGCACAGAGGTATCTGGGGAAGAAACGCCTCCGGGTAAGGCAGCAGCACACAACTGCCTGGTGTGTTCTGCAGCATGAGAGAAACTTGGTCCAGGCATGCATGGTGTGCACAGGGCCCCAGCTGCCTCCCATCCCTGCAGTAAGGAGCTCACTGACACTGCCTAACTCAAGCAGGTACCTGTTAGTGACGGCCAGTGGTTGGTATCAGCACACCGCTGTGGGTGCATTATCTACAGACCCATACTGGCAGACCACGGTCTGTGGGGAACTCTTTAGGACATTTTTGCAAAGGCTACAGAGGTGATTGTCCCTCTCTGCTCTGCCCTTGTGAGGCCCCATCTGGAGTACTGCGTCCAGGTCTGGGGCCCCCCCAATACAAGAAAGACAGGGAGCTGTTGGAGAGGGTCACAAAGATGATCAGAAGGCTGGAGCACCTCCTCTACGAAGACAGGCTGAGGGAGCTGGGCTTGTTCAGCCTGGAGAAAAGAAGGCTGCGAGGTGACCTCATTGCAGCCTTCCAGTACCTAAAGGGAGCCTACAAACAGGAGGGGAGTCAACTCTTTACAAGGGTAGATAATGGCAGGACAAGGGGAAATGCTTCTAAGTTGAAGGAGGGAAGATTTAGTTGGATGTCAGGGGGAAGTTCTTTACTATGAGAGTGGTGAAGTGCTGGAACAGGCTGCCCAGAGAGGTTGTGGATGCCCCGTCCCTGGAGGTGTTCAAGGCCAGGTTGGATGGGGCCCTGGGCAGCCTGGTCTAGTATTAGATAAGGAGGTTGGTGGCCCTGCCTGTGGCAAGGGGTTTGGAGATCCATGATCCTTGAGGTCCCTTCCAACCCAGGCCATTCTGTGATTCTGTGAACTAAACTGAAATGCAAGTGTTACCAAATCCAGGCTTCAGACTCTGGAAGTCCAAGGACCTGGAAAAAGCTGGAAGGAGTTCAGGAATTCCTGAAACCTTGGCCAAATTTTTAAAAGTCTTCCACTGATTTGGGCTCTGGAGAACCCAGGGGCTTTTGAGATGGGATGTTGGCTCCCACATCACTGCTTTCCAAACGTTTTATCCATTCAATTAAGCTACATTCCACTTAGATGAAGATGGGAAGCACCCTGCAGTCCACTGCAGGGGAAATGACCCTATGGAGAAGCAGTAACTTAAAGTTTGGAAATCTGTCCTCCGGTGTGACACTGACAGGAAACCTCATTGTAATCAGTGATAATAAACATCTGGATAACAAATTGGTGGGCTTCAGTTCCGTAATGCGACATCTCACCCCTCACACCTCAGAGCTCCTCTGCTGCCCTGCTTCTTCCAGCACCGGAAAAAATGTGTTTCCCCTGAATCTAAAGCTGCTTTCATTTATGGGTGTAGCGCTGCAAGGTCGCAGCTAAAGCAGAGCTCCTAACAAGAAAAAGCAAACCAAACAAAAGCAAAAGTAAAAAGCAAAGCAAGCACAAATTTTGCTTTCAAGAAGCAGGTTTTCCTGGGGCTTGCTGCGTTTTCTTTTTAAACAAAGACTTGTTGAGTCACCAACATTTTCTGCTCCACAATTACGGAGGAAATCGAATCCGCGCACTGAGTATTGGATCCTGCATTACCGTACATTTGTTTTATAGCAAATGGGATTTTAAAAGAGGAGAGAACGTAAGCCTGATTTAAAATCTACAGTATTTAAAGTAGCTCAATCTTGTTAGCCCTCCATCTCCTCAGCCTGCAGGAACACTGATACCAGAGGAGCGGCGTTCCCCCCTCGCTGTCTCTGGTTTCTCTCCCCGGGATGCACTTTGCAACGCACCACTTCTACCTGCAGCGCTGGGCTGGTGGTGTGGGGCTCTGGGTGCTCTGCCCGCAGCTGTCCCACCGACGGGCACAGCACGGGGACAGCCCGCGTCGGACCACCTCGCCTATGGGGCAGCCCTGCTCCAAAGTCACCCCTCCAACTCCGTCACAGCTGTCACTCTGCGGCGCCGCGACACGGAGCAGACAGAGCGCAGCGCATCCGACCCTTTTTCCGTATAGGAACCCCCAGGGGCACTGAAGCAGCAGAGCCACCCGCTGCTCGCCCCTGCGGGCCCGCGTGGCCCCGGCCAGGATGTTTTCTCTTTTAATACCTCACTGCCCGATTTCTCCCGGGCCGGAAGAAGTCATTCATCTCCACGATGCGTTTGCAAAGCTCCCGCTCTGGCAGCCACCTGCAGCCCCGTGCCCCGCCACCCAACTATGCCTGTGCGCGCACAGCCCTCGGCCCCGCACCCCCCCGACACACCGCCAGGCCGGCCCCACCGCCCCGACCCGGCGCCCGGCTCCGGCACCGACTGCGGCGGAGGCCCCGCGGCTCCGGGCCGCTCCCACCCCCCCACACCGGGCTGAGCCGCACGGCGAGATCCGGAGCCGCAGTCCCTCGGCGCGGCACTCCGTTCCTCACTCACCTCTGCGCCGGGCGGGCAGCGGGAGGGCGAGCGGAGCGGCCGCTGGCGGCGAGCGAGGCGCGCTGATGTCAGCCCGCGGCTCCGCCCTCCTGCCCATGTGCCGCCGGCGGCGCGGATCGGCCTGCCCGGCCCGG
>JACDJE010000322.1:606787-623813 GCA_016647715.1 Pavo muticus | reverse complement strand
GCCCGGCGTGGCACGGCACGCCCCGGGGGCACGGCTCGGCGTGCGGCAGCCCGGCACAGCAGCGGGGGATGCGGAGCGCGCACCCTCCGGCCCCGTCCCCGCTGCAGCCCCCGCGCCGAGGTTAAGCGCCGGGCACCGCGGCGGACGTGGGACTCGTTTGGGGGCAGGAGTCCTTAATTCTCCACGTATAAGGGCGTTTCGGAGCCGGCGAGCGTTTCGTTTTAATGGAGGGTGCGGCTCGGTGCGGCCGTGGCCGTGCTATCAGGGGCCGTGCACCTGCTCGCGGGGCTGTGAGCAGGGAGCGGGGCAGATAAGGGGCCTCGCACCGACGGCGCAGAGCTGCCTGCGGCAGCGCAGTGCCACGCTGCCGGGAGAGATCGAGCGAATAACGCGGTCAGAGCCGCGGGGATTTACCACTGACCCCTCTGGAGCCTCATCCGCCCCTTCCCCTGGAGGCTCTTTCCAAAAGCATCTTTGGGAATGGCTTTATCCGCCGCTCTGATGCTTTTCAAACTGATCGCGGGGGCCCCTGCCGTCCTGCGGCGGTGGCACAGGTGACGGTGCGGGCTGTGGGACTCTCCAGCAGCAGATAAAGGTGCACAACTGCCCCGTGCGTGTCTTGGTGATGTGACTGCCATGCCACAGCCGGCGTTCTGTGCGGATTCAGGGGAAGAAATCATTGAACTCTGCCGCACTTTCAGGATTTTGTTACCTGTCCTCCTGCATCATTACTGGAACAGGTTGCCCAGGGAGGCTGTGGATGCCCCATCCCTGGAGGAATTCAAGGCCAGGCTGGATGTGGCTCTGGGCACCAGGTGACCCTGCACATAGCAGGGGGGTTGAAACTAGGTGATCATTGTGGTCCTTTTCAACCCCATTCTATGATTCTGTGATCATGTAAAGGACACATTTGTCCTTTTCCTGCCCTTTTAGTTTATTTATAGAATCCTCAGTCAATGCTATTCCCACCCTCGGTCACTGAGATTCCCTTTACCCAGTTCCTTACCACTCTCAGGGCTCCTGCAGCCTCCATAAGCTGCTGCAGCAAGTTCCCATCTCTGCCTTTAGCAGCACCCGCTCCTCTGACATCCCTTTATCCCAAAGTGCTGAGATCCACTGACTTTTGTGATTTCAATCCCTTTTCATAAAGCAGTAAACATTTCTTCTTCTTCTTTTTTTTTTCCTTTTTGTCTCCAAAGTATCCTCCCCTTTTCCACCTTCCCCAAATCCATGTGCAGGAGATAATACACGCTTCATCCTCCCCTCCGCTGCTCCCTGCCTCCAGGACCAGGGGCACATGCATTGACGAGCACATTGCTCAGGGACACACTCTACATTTTGCTCTGGGTGTCCTTTTTGCTCTGGGTGAACCACCCAGGCTGAGGTGCTGAGTGTGCCCAAGTGGTACTTGAGGGGATGCTTGGGATAGAAGTGCCCAACAGGGTAACGCACACCTAGGTACCCCTTAATTCATCCCTGGCACCACTTCGTAGTGCTGCCACCATCCCCACCCTGCTCCGTTTTGAGTCACCCTCCGTCCTCAGCCAGGGGCTGCTGGCATCCCTCGGAGAGGTCAATGGGAGAACGCAGTTAATGAACGCAGCGCTGCCAGAGAACGGACTCCTGCCACTAATCGGCTCCGCTCCGGTTATCACTACGGCAGCTGTGTGGCTTTTTGGAGAAAAATGTATTTTATCAATCAGTCCTTCCCTGGGGACCCGGTGCGATGCTCAGCCCAGAGCTGCCTGTCTGCAGGCGCCATCTAGTAGGGAAAGGAGAAAACACCGAGAATAAAACGGGGAAGTTGAAAGGAGCTTTACTTTCAGGAGCATCATTTCCAGGCAGCTCCTTGCCAGCAGTGTCGGGGTTGGTTTCTGTTTGTTATCTGTGTGGGTGAATTGCAATACATGGCTTGGACCACTGTGTTCGAACCAGCTCTCCTTGTGGCAGGCTCCCCTTGCCCAGAACAGCACATCACTGCTCTTTGCCCGGAGCGGAGCCTTAATTCATCTCCACTTTCATAGATAAAAGCCTGAATTAATTAGAGAAAAGAATAGAAATCACTTTGATTTCCAGAACACCAGGACCTCCTAATTATCAGAGCTTCCACAAGTGCTGCAGTAATGAAGGGGCTGTTCTTCCCGTGCAGACCCGGTTTTTGCAGGGATTTACACAGTGTACCCAAATTTCCTGCTCCTGGTGCAGTGTGGTGGCTCAGGGTATGGGTCTGACTGTGGGTGCATCCCTGTGAACCACCAAAATGATGTCTGATTCCCCCATAGATTTCCTATTGGAAATCTGGGATCCCTGATGGCAGCAAGCTATGGACAGCATCTGCTTTCCTATTAAACTCAGCTTATTCAAAATAATAAAACTGGGGGCTTTGTTTCTTTGCCTTCTGGTCTTTTGGTCTTTGAAATGCATGTGGGAAATGCTTCTAGCTTTTTGTCGTAGTCAGAATTTCCCTGATCCCCAAGGTCCCTGTCCAGCTTGGGTAGGACCCGGCTGTGGGGATCCCTGGGGGCTGCAGGGTGGTGTATGGTTGCAGGGGGCGTGGAGCCGATGTGGGATGGTGGCTGTGCTCCTGTGCTGACTGTCACGGAGCACTCCAAAGAAAAGGGTTTCTTAAGAACAAGTCAGTCTTAAGAACATGGTACACATGGCCTGGAGCTGCCCTGCAGCTCCACTGCAGGTGCTGTGATGCATTCAGAATGCAGCGCTTTACATATTGGATACCTGAGGTCAGGAGCATCATCTTGCCTGAAGTCCATCCGTACTGGTAACCAATGGTTCAAACCATGCTTTACATAAGACACTTCAATTTATTGCCTAGAAAGGAAAAGAGCAACATCAGTGCCTTTCCATTGAGGCAGCCAGCTCATATCTTATTCTTTATCCACCATTGGCCAACAAACCGAGCCTGGGGACTTGCCTGGGACTCCTCGAGAAGCAGTGGGACACGTCTTCTCCTTTGGCACTGGTGCCACGTTGGGTCAGAGGAGCTTGTCTGGTGGAAAAGGTTTTCCACCTCCAAACACCTCCACTGCAGCAGCCATTCCACGTTGGATGGCATGGGTGTGCCATTGCTCTGGCTGGCATCAGGGAGAGGAAGTGCTGTTGTTCAGCAGCACGTCACCAGGCCGAAAGAAAACTGCAAAAAAAGGGAAGTGAAAGGAACAAATGCAGAGTTTGTCTGTATTAGCAATGCAGGGAAGCATAGGAAGTTAAGAAGATCACAGACAATTGAATTTAATTGAAAAAGAAGATTAAATAAAGTGAGACTCGAATATGAAGAGCTAATTTGGATTAAAGAAACAAGCTGATTGCCTGGAGAAAGAAATTGGAGGATGAAAATCGTATTATTTTGTATCTGGGTTCCAGTTCTGTTTATATTAGGACAGTAAAAAAAAAAAAGAGTAACAACTACTCCAAGTGATTTCCCATTGAAATTACAACCTTTTTGGAAGAGGGTCACAAACCACAGGGAAATGGGATGCTGATCCAATCTGATAAGCTTAAGAGAGATTTAGCCCACGTATAGGAAAATGGGAGAGCTTCATAAAGTGTTTTTGTGTTCCCAGCATCATTGCTGCTGACAGAAGGACATTAATTTGTCCAAAAAGTGTCAGAATTGGGTGTTCTGGTGCAGCAGGCTGGGGCTGGGGCTCCTGTGCTGTGCATGGGGCAGGTGATGCTGGGAGCTGGCGCATCAGCTACTGAAAGCACAGTTGATAAGGGAATAGTTTTAGGGAAAATGAATAGGTCTTATTCATAGCACAAATGGAAAAACATATATATACAGCACAAATATGAAATGTAAGGGCTTAACTTAAAGTACTTTCTCCAGGTTTCCTAATTTCCTCTTGGCAGCTACACCCTTTTCTACAGCACATCCAGTGACCAGTGTCCTCCTCCCAGTGACTCAGGTTGTGTTTCTTGCTGGCCACGAGGCCATGGGCACATCCCCATCTACCCATCCTCATCCCTGTCCCCATCCCAGTCCTCATTCCCATCCCCATACCTGTTCCCATCCCTGTCTCCATCCCCATCCCCATTCCCATTCCCATTCTCGTCCTCATCTCTGTCCCCATCCCCATCTCCATCCCCATCCCCATCCCTGTGCCTGTTGTCCCATCCCCGTCCCTGTCCCCATCCCCACCCCCGTGCCCCTCAGGAGGCAGGACAGTGTCCCATGGTGCTCGGGGGAAAGGGACTACAGGAGCACTTTTAGCTGGGGTTGGGGAAGACAGGCCCTATGCCCTAACGATCATGATCTGCTCCAATATTGTGAGCGGTTTGCAGAGCAAAATCCAGCTGTGATTTCATTAAGGAGGCTCTCGCTCCTTGTGCTCAATATTTAATTTAACAGGAGTGTGTGTGTTGGGTTCAGGGTGTTGATTAACCATGACTCTGAGATAGAAGGAAATTACTAATATGGGAAAGCGCAGTCAGTATTTCATGGCGAAGAGTAATTGAGCTAACAGTTGACATATGGAGTTGTGTGGGCAAACTAATTAAATTTTACATCTTCCCAAGCATTTGTGAGTTTTATAAGCATTTGATTTATATATTAATTAAACCTTGGAGTGAAATAAAGAGGACATGACTATTTATACCGCAAATGCGTCCATCAAGGGGAAGTGCTTTGAGGTATTTACAGGCAGAGAGCAAAACTCCTCGGTGAGTCTCTGGCTCTGGCCAGTGGAGGCAGAGGAGCCAACACAGAGTGTCCCAGCTGTGTCCCAGCTGTGTCCCAGCTGTGTGCCAGCCATGTCCCCATCGTGTCCCACCATATCCCAGCCACGTACCAACCGTCCCTGCCACATCCCAGCTGCCTTTCAGGGCTGGTCCAGTGGTGCTGAGCATCCCTCACCATACCAGGCACTGTGGCTTTGGGCATCACAAACCCTGACAGGGAGGTGTTAAATCCCAGCTGCACTTGAAGTGTAGAATCATTAAGGTTGGAAGAGTCCTGTAAGATCATCTAGTCCAACCCCAACCCGTCCCCACCATGCCCACTGACCATGTCCCGCAATGCCATATCTACATGTTTCTTGAACACCTCCAGGGATAGTGACTTCTCTTCAGCTTGGGGACGCTCTGATGGAGGGGAATGCCTGAAGTTATGAGTTGGCATTTCAGGATCTCAGATGAAGGACAGTTTCTGCAAATGCTGTTTGGATACAGTGACAATGAGAGTCCCAAACCCTCAGCCCTAATCTTCTTTCAGTCTGTTGGTACAGACCCCATAGCTGACCCTTCACTGCTCTTTCAACCTTGGTGATTCTGTGAAGTGGGTATGCATCTATCTAGGGTCTTTTCATGAGCCTGGGCTGAAAGTGGGGCTGTCCAGGGGCTGCTGACTGTGCTGCCATGTGCTGGGAGCCTTTCTGGTGTAGGAATGCTATTTGTTTTATTTTTCAGGTCTGCATGCTGGGACGGTCTGCCTCCAGCGAGCATCCCTGCTGCTCTGCGAGGGACGTTCCTGCACCCTTGCTGCCCTGTGTCCCTCATGGCTCATCTGCAGTGGTTGGGATGCACAAACCCTCTGACCCTGGGTTTAGAAACCCAGCCTCCAGCAGTGCAGGCATGGGGTCATGGCACAGCACTCACAGCTGCTTCTGCATCCCGGCAATCTGCTGATGCTAAAAAATGAATCTACCTCTTATATTTCCTTATTATTGATGGGTTATTTTAGCTGTTTGTGATGTCTGCAATGACAGAGGATTCAGAAGGCATTTGATTTTGGTAGGAAAGTGGGATTATAGCTAAAACATGGATCTTAAAAGTCCCATAAATTTAGTAAACTATTCATAACAGGAACACAGCCAGTATTCAGATCCATCAGTGCCATGAAATGGATGTTAGCGCTGTTTTTGGAGTCGTGCTGTGTACCACCTCGCTGTCCCACCTACACTCCAGGGACTCCATCAATCTTGTGGTGGCCAATGCCTCCTGCTTGCAGTGGCAGTGATGAATGCTGTGACCCCTGGGGAGGAAGGATCACAGCGGCTCAGTGCTTGTGTGCAGGGTAAATTACAGGCTGGGGAGTGGGAGGTGCTGGGACTGATTGGGATTAAACAAGGAGGGAGAAGACCTGGATGTGATGTGAAGGTTTTCGTTGGGCAGGGGAACCTTATGGGAAATCCAAGCTACCCAGGAGCTCACCGCACAGGTTGGGAACCTTGGGTTTTGCTGCCCACACAAACTTAGAGGAGATGAGGGGCTGATCCCCCAGCAGTGACTAATTATCCCTAATTAAATGGCTGGCAGCATTTACAACAGGGCTCAGGGAACTGACGATCCTTGGACAGCCCTGGGATGAGCATACATCAGTTGAGGACAGCGTCCCCCCTGGTTGGACGGAGTGGTGTCACCTTACTGCACAGGAGCCCAGCAGCACTCAGCAGCAAGCACAAATTCCTCTTCACCCCAGTCCAGCCTGGCTATTAATATACCAGTAACAACTCACAGCTCTGCACAGCATTACATTTCATTGGTGCTTTAGTTACAATGCTGAAGTACAGCGTGCCATCAATTTGTGCACTGCCCGTCTACAAATCAATGTAGCTAATACAATGTAGCTAAACACATCTTGCGTTCAGTGAGCTCGCTGTTTTGCTAGCAGTGCCAATACATTAAGCCTAGAAATGCATCCAACACAATGAATTTTAATTTCATATAACACTGGGACTTTGCATGACATTAAACCCGAGCTCTAGGGCACGGTGCTTTGGAAATGGCAGTGTTATGGAGTGGGCAGATCTCGAGGCAGATATAATCAGGTGCTGCTGGAGTACCAGAAATCCTCCTCCATGGTTCTGTAGTCAATGGGGACTTTTGCCTGATGTCACCAGTGGAATCAATAACAAACCTGGGGGATTCAATCCAGGGAGCATCTATCCCTGCACTCTGCAAATGTGCCCTCTGCTCGGGGTCATGCCCAAGCTCCAGGTCGCTATTGATATTGTGGAGAGCCACAGCAATCTTCAGGAAATTTGTGATCCGGCCCTGGCATATTTGACAGATAACACTCGAAATACAAATGTCAAAACGCATTTAGATTTTCCCCTTTCCTAACCAGCCCTGGAGAAAATGCAAACCCTTCTTGACAGAATCAGTTCAGGAGCCTCCTCTAAGCCAGGCCCTGAGTGTTGGGAGAATCTGCCTCTTAAAGCCATATAGATCCATTGCTGTGGTACAAAAAAACAGTCTTCACCCTGAGGCAGAATTGCTTAAGAAAATCCTGACGTGATTAGACACCACTCTCTTCTGAGAAAAAGTAAGTACACCATTAAAGGATAACTGAGATGCTGCATAAACTTGGCGGTGTTGAAACCACTTTATGTTGTGGTCCCCAAATGCCAGTTTGGCAGGAGGGCACAGGGAAGGACCTGAATACTTGGATTTTTCTGGTTACCGCTGCACAGGTGTGGCACAGCCCCAGTAGGTGCTATCCCTACTGTAAGCACAATGTGATACCCCAGTGCTGCACAGGGCATAGGTAGGCTCTGGTGTGGTGAGGTTCCCAAACACAGCCTGGACCTATGCCATTTGGGATGCCCAATATGGCTGAGTTTTTCACAGTGTGGTAAAATATTGCTTCCAGCCAACACCGATTTGCTTTGGAAGGGAGTTTCGGTGGAATGAAGAGTAAATGAAATATCATTGTTTCCAAATTCCTCTGCGATACAGAACGATGTCAAAATTAGTCCTTTTACCATCCTAAGTAATATGGGCTGCGATGTCTACAGTTGAGACTTCTGAAGGATTTTCATGATGAGATTCTAGTTTTCAGCTGATGATAGCTTTGTCAAACATTAGCGCTATGCAGATTTCCATCTCGTGGCTGATGTGTACAGATGGTCGCATAGATTTGCTCATATGTACCAATGCAGATTTTCAGCTGAAAGAAAGCAGTTACGCTTGGGAATAATTTTATAGAAAAGCAGACGATTTATCTACATTAGACAAATTGTTTTGGGTGGAAGAAGCCCCACGCTTTGGATTGAAGCTCTAATTTGATAGCAGAGCTCTCCAGGCCCTATTTCAAAAGCTGGATTGGGTGAGGTTCTGAGCCCTGGTAAATCTCAGTCGCACCACTGAACACCAGGAGGACCCAGCAGTGCCCAGAAGTGCTGGGATGGGATCTGGGGATGTGAGGGAACCCCGGTGGAGCTGGAACAGGGAATGGAGAGAAGGGAGGACAGGAGGAATCAAACACAGCTCAGGTGGGGAAAATGACACCAGCAGCAAAAAAAAAGCAGAAATGCTGGTGAAGGTGAGGAGATAGTCCACAACGTGGTGGAGGACGCTCCTCCAAAAGACTGGCGCTGACCTTGAGTCCCTTGGCAGAGAAAGCTTGGGACGGGGACTCCCTCTAGGGGCTGCACAAGGACAGCTTTACGCTGGCCGCCACCCGGAGTGGCCACATCTCCAATCCCCTTCCCGCCCATTGCCCCCACCCTGTGCTCTCCCTTGCCCATGAGGTGAGGGCTGTTCCTTGCCAGGGAGCGTTTGAAGTCCTTTGTGCCACCCTTGAGACAGCGGTAGCACTGGTTTGTGCAGGAAGTTGAGAGGTGTGAGATGAGTAAATGAAGAAGAGAGAGCAAAAAAGATGGTTGTGGATGGCTGGATGGCTCAGAACCTGGAACAGCTTCCTGAGTCCCAGCACCTGCTTTGCACCAGGCATGAGCCTCCCCATCATCACAGGTCACTGGGATCTTTGCTGGAGGTGCACAATAGATACACCCATCTCTGGAGAAGCAGTAGGATTTGGTGTTGCATTATTTTGCCTGCTTGGGGGATGTGGGCTGGGAACTAGAGGAGCCCCGGTTTCCCTCTGCCAAATGTGCGGTAGGAGTTGAACCAGATGACCTTGAAGGGTCCCTTCCAACTCAAACGATTCTATGATTCTGTGACACTGGGGAGAAGCAGATGGATGGGGTGATGACGTCTGAAAGATGTCCAGCAAGATTTGCTGGAGTTCATTTATTGAGTACCTACAGTTAACAACCCCACATGAGTCCTGGGGATATTTTAAGGCTGCATTCATGAGCGTATGGCAGAAACTGAGATGCTTCAGTGATACAGCTGTGGAAAACTACAGGATAACGTTGTGTGGGTCGTAGGTGCACCGAGTAAGATGTTTTGATGGATGAAGAATGTAAAAGAGGTTGAATGGGGACCAATCGAATAATTTTACTCCTGATGTAAACCAGAGCAGAATAAGGCCACGTGGGTCCATAAATAGCAAGAGATAAGTTCGACTAAATCTATAGCATTTTCTCTGGCATTCATCTTGCATAAATTCAGACATTTCTGTAAATAAGTAGAAAACTTATTAAGCCTCACAAAGGTTAGACTGTTTCCACTGGATTTTATGTCTGTTGCATAAATCCTCCCAGGTAATTCCATACTTTGTACAGAGATAATTTTTTACAGTGTAGGTTCAATTAACACTCTTATGCCATATGTGCCATATATTAAAGTGGGCAGCCACCTGCACTCCCCAGAAATCACTGGCATCCAATTCTACTTCCTGATTCAGTCAGCATGAGCTCATTTGGGCCTCTGGGCACCTGTGTGCAAACACACAAGGCCTAGCAGCAGTCCATGGCAGAAGGGAGATGTTCGTGTCAAGCCATTTTCATGGCACTGAGGTCCCCATGTCATCCATTTCATGCTGGATGCCTCAGCCATTACCTGGAATATTTCTGCTGCTCATGGGATATTTTCTCTGGAAGTGTTAACACTCGCACTAATAACCCAGTGTTCGAAGAATTACCTTGGTTTCCAGATATTCTGAATGTCCTCCGAATTGCTGGAAAGAAGATGGTCCACTTTATGTTAATAAACAGTAATTATAAATACACTTCAGTAGAGAATGAAGCTGTAATTAATTGCAAACACTTTGCATTTATAAACTGTATTCATTGGTGGTCTTGGTTCACATTTTGCTGACCCAAGTGCCATGCAAACTGAGCTGAGCCTGAAAGCTCTCCTCCTTGTGCCTCTGCACATCACAGCTCTGCACAATAAGATGGAGATTCATTGCTCACCACAACCAGTGCCATGATTTAGCACTTTTTAAAATGGGCTTACTTGGCAGGGACAGTACAAAATGTACACATTTTCAGTTCCTGTGCCTTGCAGACTCGGAGTTGATGTCTTTTACACATTCACTTCACATAACAATATCCTTGCCATTTTTCCTTCCTTTGGACAGAGCTCTTGGCTTTCAGACAATTCCTGCAGACCCTGTAGCAGTTGTGTCACCACAAGATGTGTCATTCATACTGGAAGCAGTCAGGTTTGAAAACCAAAGAACCGCCTGACTTGCATCCTAGGTGGCACAGACAGCGAGTGAGCAGGCAGCGAGGGGCATGCAGACAGATGATGTCTTTTAGCCTCCAGCAAGGCTTAATGTGGTTAAATCGAGATGCAGCTATGACTCTTGATGATGCCAGGAATCCGATACTCCACTTGTTTGCAGCTCCTCGGAAAGAAGGGTTGCCTTGTTTTGTGATAAAAGGGGTTTGCAGAGTGAATACTCTCCTTTTCCTGAGTGTTTCAACGTGAAGTTCAACATGGAAGGAGCTGGCATTTTTGTATTTTTTTAATGATAAGGTTGTGAAGCACTGGCACAGTTTTCCCAGAGAGGCAGTGGATGCCCCATACCTGGAGACACCCAAGGTCAGGCTGGATGGGGCTCTGAGCACCTGATGGAGCTGTATGTGTCCCTGTTCATTGCAGGGGGGTTGGACCAGGTGGCCTTTAGGGGTCCCTTCCAACTCAAACGATTCTAAGGTTCTATGAAAACACCAGTGATCACAGAATCACAGAATCACAGAATCGTAGGGGTTGGAAGGGACCTCCAGAGATCATCGAGTCCAACCCCCCTGTCAAAGGAGGTTCCCTACACCAGGTCGCACAGGTGGGCGTCCAGGCAGGTCTTGAATATCTCCAGAGAAGGAGACTCCACAACCTCCCTGTGCAGCCTGTTCCAGTGCTCCGTCACCTCACCGTAAAGAAGTTCTTGCGCACATTGGTGCGGAACTTCCTATGCTCCAGTTTCTGGCTGTTTCCCCTTGTCCTGTCTCCACACACTGCTGAAAAGAGTCTGGCCTCACCACTTTGCCCCCCACACCTCAGATATTTATAGACCTGGATCAGTGATGAAGGAAAGTGGAGTGGTCTGAGGTTACCCAGCTTCAGAAGGACAGGGAAGCAAGGCAGTGGCTGTCAAGTGTGTGAAAGTCTGCCACGAGAAGGAAGGGAATCACCTGTGCTGTCTCTCCATGATGGATAAGACAAGAAATTAGAGGTTAAGCTGCAGTAGGGAAATTAAGATCAAACATTGTGAAATGTTTTTTTTTGGGGAGGACAGATGGTTTGGGGAAGTTGTGGAGTTTCCATCCCTGCAGAGATTCCCCATATGTTAGTCATTGATCATGCCCACAGTAGTGACAGAGGGGAGTACCCACCTCTAGAGATGTCAGTGACCTTCTGCTGCCATGAATTACAAGAGGGATGCCTTGTAGGCAAGGCAGCAGTGAAAAATCAGGCCCGTGTATAGAACCTGGGCACGGCCATGTCTCAGAAGCACACCTGAACCTAGGAGTTTGCTTCCAATGAGTCTTGTTGCTGTCTTTTTGGAAAAAGTGCCATTGCTATCACTAGTGCATTGAGGACATGTTCTCAGACAGGACTGATGGTGTTATTTGAAGTCAGACCTGTAGCATTAATCTTTGTGTTGATGAAAATACATAGCCAGACATCCATGAGGTTACCTTTCCTGCCTAACACGAGCTGAACTTGATGGATTTAATACTTGTTTCAGCCACAGCATGTTCACAAGTCTCAGCAGGCCCCAGACATACCACGTAACTTGGACACTTCTGGTTCAGAGAAGCACATTAACTCACCCCAGGCTTATCTTCCACACCACGCAGGGCACAGAGGATGCTCGCTGCCCTTGGAGCAAGGTGACCAGCCGCTCCTTCTGTCATTACCTCTCCTCCTTCCTCGCCTCCGTGGTCTGCAATTGGCTCCATTCGCTCGATGAGAGATGGCTGGAGGTGAGCACTTTAGGAGGGCTCTCCTCCTCCTTCCACCTGTTTTTCATTCCTTGACTCACTGGCTTTAAGCTGTAAGCAGTGACGTGACAGCTGAGTCATGGGCGCGCCACCTGGATGCTGTCAGCATCAATCTCTCTTATAAGGATCATAGAGGAGCAAAACAGAAAAGACCGTTCGGGCTTTGCATCCGTCTTCCTGCCAGCGGGGATGGAGCCCTGCAGTGCAGTCACTGGCTCAGCCCAACCTTGCCCGCTAAACCCCAAGCACTGCAGCCTCCACTGCTCTCCCCCAGGAAACACACCACAATCTAATAAACGTCATCGCCAAGGAGATCTCTGCTTTTCCATGGTTGTGATTTAGTCTACGTTTGGCTCATGTGAACAAAGAACTTCCTGCTGATATCCACACGAGAGATTTGTATTTTTCTTTCCTGGCAAAGGAATTCACTCAAGTGCAAAACTGGAGCTAAAATGTTTTGTTTGTGTTTTGCGTAACAGTTTTAGGAGTCTCCCTGCCGCATTGTTGTACAGAGCAGATGAAAAAAAGATGCAGTCCTATGCCCTGGAGAGCTTACACTTCTCATTTAAGCGAGATACAGTGACTGAGAGTGACAAGTAACGAGACGGCAGGACACGAGTCATACGAGGAAGGTCAGAATGCTTCTAAATAAAGCCCATTGTCATGCTTTTAATTTGGGTTCTTATTGGATCAATCATCATTGATGACTACATACACTGGGACAATTTTACCATGTTTTAATCAAACCTTTAAGTCTCACTGAGCCATATTTGTGAATCTTTCTCTTGGGTTAACCAGGCTTTTTCAAAAATAACCGCCCCTGCTAGCCTGGTTATCGATGCCTGAGCATCCCAAAGGCACGTGTCCCGACATGCTTAGCTTTGGCTCTCCAACCCTCACATCTCCCTCTTTATGCTACCTGATTAACAGAGGGATGCATTTAATTTTTGAGGGATGTATGGAAAAAGTTGATCGTGGTTGCAGAACACGATGCCACAGATGTCCGCTCGATGCCATCTGTCACACCTGCGGATTTGGCTATTATTCCTTCCTGATTTTATTCTTCTCTTTGTCTTGAGGGGATGAATTCTCTCTGGTACCTGACTGCAGGTTTAGTTGACTCCCAGAGGGAAGCCCAAATGCGCTTCAGAAGTGTTTATAATGTCTGTCTTTCAACCTGGTTAAACCAGCTGCCCTTGCACATCAAATCCCCGCAGCAATTTTTCCCTTCACAGAATAGAAATAATTAGCCTAATGGTTGGGTGTGGAAACGTTGCTAAATGAAGACAAGGGATATGCATAACGGGGCTGATTTTAGCTCTCCGACCTTCCAGCCTCCCCGTTCCCTCTTCAGAAGTCACGGAGGCTCGAGGCATTGCAGAGGGCTCATGAGACGAATGGTGATGCTCAGCAGGATACTCTGCCGAGGGTTTGTTCTCAGCCACGCACACGTTGACCAAATGTGCATGTGTTCCATTCAGAAGGCACGGGGAGGATCTCTGCCTCCTGCTAGATCTCCAAATTCCCTGATATCCAACTGCCTGCTAAAATGTCAGTCTTCAGCACTTGGAGTTAATCCGATGTTTACCAGAAATGTGCTTTCATCATTTGTATGTTGTACGGAAGGCCCCAGCTCAATTACAGAAACAGATGCTTGGTTGTATCGCCAGTGTGGAGTTATCCCAGCAGTCACACTGGAAAAGCGTTAGTTATCCAAGGAGACAAATTGAACAAGACAAATCTAGGGCCAACCTGCTTCTCCTCAAGCAGTTTGTGAGAGCACGCTGAGAAGCAGAGGGCTGGGGGAGGAGGGCTGAATCCGCCCTCACTCTGAGAGTCTGCTCTGGGGATGGGTACCCAGAGCTTCCCTAAGGGTTCCTCCACATTCACTGGCATTCAGTTCAGCACTGTGCTGCTGCCAGAAACCCCAGGGTGGGTCAAAACCAAGAGAGTGATGTTGTGGGGATAGTGGCAGGTGGTAGATAAACTTACTCGTGTCATCAAGTAGAAGCAATTAGTATCTTTGTATTCTATATGCTGTGAATGGAAATCATATCATACACACCCTGAATCCAGTTTTAGTGAGATCTGAGCACTTTAGCATCAGGAGTGCATACGTTATATGTCACCAGCTGTTGAATACACAAAGTTTCAGATAGTTTATTCCATCAGTGATAAAGACCTGTGAGTCTCGTGATATGAGAAAGGGGAAGAATGAAGCACTTTGGGGGTCAGAGGGCAATGTCACCCAAAACTTTCATCAATCGTGGCTGAAGAAAGCCACACAAAGCCAGCTGCTGGGGTAAGGACATGGACCCAATGAAGCAGCAGCTCCAGATGGAAAACTGGATCTCCAGCTCAGAGTGCTTTAACCCAGAGCCCCAGATACGTCACAGTGTGGGTCTGGTGGCAGCAGCCTCCTCACCATCACAGGGCTACCCTGGGGGCACCTGCTGTTTAGGGCTGAAACACGGATCCTCCTGGAGACAATGCTGAAGTCATTCTGTTTACCTTAAAGCAATCTGACGGAGGGATTAACGAGGCGCTCAGTCCCTCTCACTGCATTACAGAGCAGTGATTAAATTATTCCTGAACAAAATTGCCAGAATCGGACACCTCAGCGCCGATATCTCTGTAATCTCCTCTGCCTGCTTGTTTGAGCGCTTAACTTCCCTTATTAAGAACTGTTCTGCTGGAAGTTGGAGTACACTTCTGCTTCCGTCCGTGCTGATCCGCGGGCACAGCAGACGCTGCTCTACAAATTACTGAGGCTTTGCAGAGGGACCTGTGAGCTCCGCTCGGAATAAAGTTCCCAGCGCCGGCCACCTCATTAGAGGAGGGAGCCGATGGAAACGGGGAAGTTGCACCAGAGCCCAAATGATACGGGAACTTAATTATTCAGAAAAAGGTTTAGCAAAGCGACGGTGCGGCGGCTGCCTTTGGAAAACAGGAGATTAGAGATGCTGGTGAGGGCTGCAGAGTGCGGGGGGGGGGACAGGGAGGGCTCACGTACACAGGGAGAGCTGAGCTAGTGACAGATTCCTGAACAAAAGGGAAATTAGCAGAAGTGTAAGTAGGGATGATCAACAAAGCAGCGTGATTTGTTTGCGGATGTGTTTGTATTTAATGCAGTTCATATATGGAAAATTATACCAGGGCTGAAACAGAAACAGTGATTAGAAATCACGTTACGAGGCTTTGGACAAGAGCGGGGGCTGATAATAACAGTGTAGGATGCAACTGTTCATTCAGAAGAGAGGAAGAGGATTTACAGCTTTGTCATAACTTTACCTCTTGAAACACTCAGCGGCATTGTGCTGAGTAATAGACACCCTTACTCCGGTGTGACCACCAGTACGACACACAGGGAAAGGCTTTGCATTTATGGGATTAATTCCCCTCCCAGCTTTACATATATAGACTTGGAAGATTCAAACAGTTCTGGAGGGCCCGGGTTGAATCCTGACCCCAGCAGCAGCGCAGCGAAACCCGAGTGACTCCAGGATTACACTGGAGCGAATGAGAGATGCGATCTTCAGGTGCACGCCTGCTGGGAGAGCCCTACTGTCCCCTCCTTAACTCCAAGGAGAGCCCACAGAAGGGTCCCAGGGCTGTGTTCAGCTGTGCATTACCCATTCTGAACTCCCCCATCTCCCACCCAAGTGCAGAGGTCTCCCTGGACCTTGCATGGTCCCTGTGCCCCCTCCTCAGCCCTGCTGCTGCGCACGATGTATACTCCGGGGGCAGATCCCCAGAGGAAGGCAACGCTGCGAGAGCTCCCGCTGCACTACCACCGCTTAATCAGAAAATCAAAGGTAACGAATTACAATTTATGGGATGGGGGGGAGGGGGCGGCCGGTGAAGAAAAAAAAAATCCCACGAGCGCTTGGTTTGGAGCCAACACACAGAGGGAAACCCACACAACGTGAATTCTGCGGAAGGTATTTCCTCGCAGCGCTGCTCTTCCACCTGGCAGCCGGGGGGGGCTGAGCTGGAAGGGGCGTGCGGTGCCGCCGCGCCGCTCTCCGCGCGGCTTTGCGCGGCCGCGGCCGGACGGGAGGAGCAGCGGGAGCCGAGGGGACGATGTCACCGCGCGTAAGACGGCCGCTTGTTGGCTGCGCCTGAGAATCCCCGAATCGCGCCGCGAGGGACGGGCGGGACGGGACGGACGAGAGAGCGAACCGGGGGGTATCGGGGGGGCATCGGGGAGCGTCCCGCCGCCCCTCCCCTGCCTCGGCCCGCCCCACGCGGGTGCAGCTGACCGCACGCCGCCCTGGCGAGAGGCGCTGCCCCGCAGGTGGGTCCGCTCCGCTCCCCCCGCACGTCGGGGCGGCGACGAGGGGCGGCCTTTCCGCGACGCCCCCGCTCCGGCCCTGCCCTGCCGGGCGCCCCGGGCTCCGCGCCCCCTCGGAAGGAACGGAGCGGAGCGGAGCGGGGCGGCGGCTCTCGGCATGGCGGGGCGAGCGGGCTGAGCGGGGAGGCGCCGGCGGCGGGGGGCTCACCGCCTTCTCTCGCCGTCCCCCCCCGCAGGGAGCGGCCGGCCCCCGCGCCACCATTACCTCGCACGGAGGCAAGGAGGACCTGCTCGCTCTCGCCGCCCGGCTCTGGCAGCGGAGGAGGCGGCTGCTGGCCGCCGCCGGGCTCGCCCTGGCCATGGCCGTCGCTCTGCTCGTCGCCGTGCCCCTGCTGCTGCTGCAGGCGCCCGCCGAGAGCGGTGCCCACTACGAGATGATGGGCACCTGCCGCATGATCTGCGACCCCTACAGCGGCGCTCGCCCGCCCGGCCCCGGCAGCACCGCCGCCGTGGAGGCCCTGCAGGACCTGGGGGCCAACCCCCCGCCGCCCTTCGCGCAGGGACCCAAGGGGGAGCCGGGCCGGCCGGGCAAGCCGGGACCCCGCGGCCCCCCCGGAGAGCCGGGCCCGCCGGG
>JACDJE010000322.1:571153-606628 GCA_016647715.1 Pavo muticus | reverse complement strand
GGGCGGGCTGAGCGCTGCCTTCGGGGGGCCGCGCATCGCCTTCTACGTGGGGCTGAAGAGTCCCCACGAGGGCTACGAGGTGCTCAAGTTCGACGACGTGGTGACCAACCTGGGCAATCACTACGAGCCGGCCAGCGGCAAGTTCACCTGCCAGGTGCGCGGCATATACTTCTTCACCTACCACATCCTCATGCGGGGCGGCGACGGCACCAGCATGTGGGCCGACCTCTGCAAGAACGGGCAGGTGGGTGCTCGCGTCCCGGCCCCGCCGCGCTCCCACCGAGCGGCCCCCGCCGTCGGGGCCGGTGCGCACCGACGACCGCGATCGCGGGGAGGGGGAAGCGGGCGGGGGGCGGTGGGGGCACGGATGGGGCTGACAGAGCTGTGCCGCAGGTGCGGGCCAGCGCCATCGCGCAGGACGCCGACCAGAACTACGACTATGCCAGCAACAGCGTGGTGCTGCACCTGGACTCCGGCGACGAGGTGTACGTCAAGCTGGACGGAGGCAAGGCGCACGGGGGCAACAACAATAAGTACAGCACTTTCTCTGGCTTTCTTTTATATCCCGATTAAAGCGCGGTGAGCGACGTGGCCCAGCCGACCCCACGCATCCCCTCTGACCCCCGTTGTGCCGCGGTTCCCTGCTGCTCTCCGCGGGTCACTTCAGCTTCTTTATCGGTTTCTATGTTTTTCTTTCTTCTTTTCCCGTGGAAACGAAATACACGTGAACAACGCGACCCCTCCCTGGCTGCCCCCTTCCCCTGACCCCCCGTCCCCATGTCAGTGTTCTGTGTCACACAAGGAACCCGCAGCCAGAAACCCAAGCGGTTCCTGCGCTGTATCAGAGATTCAGAGTTCAGCCTGTGCCATACACAGCATTTGAACTGCTCGATTATTTTTTTTTTTGGTCAATGAATATTAATTACAGTGATGAATTTTCGGATGGATTATTCATGATGTGGCACTGGACCATGTTTTTTTTCCTCTGCTTCTTCATTTGTATGGGGTCAGATGTAAACTTTTCTGTGCAATGCGCTGCTCGTGTGAATGATGATGTCACTAACGTCAAACCTGTTCCTGTCTGCAAAAGAACTCAGTCGTTGACCACACTCACCAAAATATCACATTAAATTATGTTTTTAGACAATGGCTTCTCGCTGTGTGTCTCTTCTGGTGCTGCAGAGGAGCCCTGTGCTGGTGGCAGGGGGTGGGAGGTGTTGCTTCAGCCCTTTAGGTTTTCAGTGACATTAAAAGTTCGGATGGGACACCTTGTCTAGGTCATGATTGTGGCTCATGAGTTCTGGGAAGAAACAGAGTAAGAGGAAGAAGCCCTTTGCCTTTATTTAGTTTTGTAAAGAAGGCACAGTATCAGCAAGGGGTGGAGGTGGGTGTGCAGAGTGGATCTCCTGAACATCTGCCGGAGCAGAGCCTGACCCAGATGTGCTGAAGAACACAAAAGTCATTTTATTGGCAGTGAGGGAAAGTTGTGTTCCAGCACTGTGCCAGACAAGTGCAAAAGTTTGGTGGGGAGAGGTGAGCCCCTACAGCTCAGTACAGATGTGGGGCTGAGCCCTAGCTGGCGGTCGGCTCCAGGACAGGGACAAGAGAAGCTCAATGCAACCCAACTCACACCATTTACATTGATGAATCCTGGGCACAGTGCATTCTTGTAAAGGTGTGTGATGGTGTGTGTAGCCCTGAGCTCTTCCATGAGCAATTGGTGAACTGCTCTGTTTGGGTAAAACGGGATTTCTTGACTGCAAGGGAGTTAATTGAGTTACAGAAGCTGGTTCCGTTTGCTCTCACTTTCTCCAACTGCAGTATCCCTGTCCAGACTCACATCTGGGATGGGCTCACTCTGGCCCCACACTGTGCAGCCCAGCAATGGCTGTGCTCCCACAGTCCCCTATCAGCCCTTGGTGGGACGTATCCCCTCGTTGGCTGCGCAGAGGGCCGCAGCGTGCCCTGTTCCAGGAGGGAGGAGGCAGTTCCTGCCTTCATCCCATCCTTCAGCCTCCCCTGGCCAAGGGGAGCAGAGTTCATAACCAGGTACACGCGTTCAACAATTACCAATCTCCAACTTCTTGTCGATTTGTACCATTTAGAATATGATTAAAAGCAGTGTCTCAGACCCAAATGAAGTATAATTGCTATGGATCCCCAATTCCCTCCGGATCTGTAATCCTTTCTGACTATTCCTCCCCCCCTCTCCCGACGAAATGGAGCTTAGACACAAAGCCCTCGGTTTAAATTTCAAAAAATTAAAATTGACATGCAGCAGCATTAGCAGGAGCCAGGAGGAATTCTAAGGAGGTGCCTGGGCTCCGCTTTATCCTTTGCATTAAGAAGCAATTTGTACTTCTAACAAAGACCCAACTGTTCCCCCTTGGCAAAAGGGCAATGAAGATGCCTTGCAAGGGAATTGCTGTTCACAATACTTAAACAAATTTGAATCTTAGATTTTTAAATCTGTATTCCCCGGTGGAGCCCGCTCCTTGCAATTCTAATGCGGGGCCGGTGGTGTGTGCCTGCCAAGGTGTCAGCAGCTAAGCAGATGATGGATTGATGAGGCAATGGGAAGACACAGGCTCGTGGTGGCGGTTTGCCCCGACAGTGATCTATGTATCTGCACATTATCAATGTCATGAGGAGCCTCGAACCACCCTCGCTAGATGTCTCATTTTCCACTTATCTCTTATGTACTAATTATCAGGCTGGATTATTCCCTGGGATACAAACAAAAAAATGTTCCTTGCCACTCCACTGACAGTTTACACAATCGATGGCAGGATCGTCTCCTGGCTGCCTGCGTGTTTTTCTGCTCCTCTCCTCCTGGCAGAGCTCTGAGATGGCGCTGGGGGGTGTGGGAGCTGTTCCCATCACGGCTGTTGGGACAGAGTCCTCCTGGTGGCACCTTGGACTGCAGGTTGTCTTTTTTCAGCGTCATCCATAGAATTATAGAATCATTATGGCTGGAAAAGACCTGCAAGATGGGTTCAACCCCAGCCCATCCCCACCATGCACGGTGGCCATGTCCCTCAGTGCCACATCTCCACAGTTCTTGGACACCTCCAGGGACAGTGACTCCCCCACCTCCCTGGGCAGCCTGCTCCAGTGCCTCAACACTCTTTCTGAGAAGAATTTTTTCTTAATATCCTACCTGAACCTCCCTAGCATAACTTGGTGCCCTTACCTCTCATTTTGTAATCAGCTGTGTACTCAAAATAATGATAAAAGCAGTTCAGATAACAATAAAAAAGTAGGTATCTCTGCTCTCACAGCAAGGCATTGCAGCAACAAATCCTGGATCTTTGTGCCCCTTGGTGGGAATCCTTTACCTTGCCCATTGGGCAGGGAGGTCCCGTGGGCTGGGGAAGGGAAGGTTTCCCCAGATTCCTACTCAATCCTCGTCCTCCTCTTGCAGAGCAGAGTGGGAGAGCCCCTGACCTGGCTCCTCTTTCCTCTCATTTGCTGGTGCTGCTTTTTGTGCCTTCCGGCTTTACACACATGCACTGAGCCACGCGTTGCTCTCAGGCTTCCCACTGTTGGAACTCACCATGGCCATTTTTCTTGGTGATTTAATGCTTGCTCATCTCCTTGCTTGTCTCCTTCAGGGTTTCCAGTGCCTGATGGGCTCAATCTGCAAGCACACAAAGCAGGGAGGCTGGGTTTGTTGAGCCCTTGCATAGCCTCTTTCTTTTCACACATTAAAGAAGTCTATGTAGGACTAATACAGAACGGCATGTAAATCTATTTATTATGTTCCTATTAAATACCTCTTTTCAGTAACACATGGCATTTTTTCCCCTTACTCTTATTGGATTGAACTCTGGGAAGAATTCCAGCTAAGATCCTGTGTCTTGGTATTGTCTCTGGGATAAAGGATCCTGTCAGAATGAAATAAAGACTAACTGCATCTTCACTGACTTTAAGGCTCTAAAGGGTTTGGTCCTTTCTGCTGTATGGAGATGGGGAAGATTGATGATGGGAGATGAATGGCAGCCGTGTGGGCACTGGCACAGTGGCGAGAGCCTCCTCTGGGGTTGTTCTATGTCTGAGCTCCAAGGTGTGCAGCTTGATGGCAAGCTATGGCTAACACGCCAACAGGGTCAGCTTCTCTCAAGGCCAGGTCTATGCTGATTCAGACAGATGTTCCTTGGTCACCTCTCAGTTTTCCCTGGAGATCACCACACTCCCCCCAGCGAGCATCATGAGCCAGATGAACTGATGCAAGGCTCTATCCTGATCCTCTCGGGCAGCTTGTTTGTTACTGGTCATCAAGGCATTGTGAGGAGGCCAGCAGAGGGCAGTGCTGGTTGCCTGCAAATACCCTGTGTGATTTGGTAACCTAGACTTGAATATCTATTGTAATGCCCCACCTGGAGTACTGTGTCCAGGCCTGGGGCTCCCAGCACAGGAGGGATGAAGGGCTGTTGGAGCAGGTCCGGAGGAGGGCCACGAAAATTATCATAGGGCTGGAGCACCTCTCCTATAAAGAAAGGCTGAGGGAGGTAGGCTTGGAGAAAGGAAAGCTCTATGGAGATCTCATTGTAGCCCTCTAGTACTTGAAGGAAGCTTACAAACTGGAGGAAAACTAGATTTTTTTTTTTTAAATGATCTCATAGTGATAGGACAAGGGGGAATGGCTTTAAACTAAAAGACAGGAGATTTAGGTTAGATGTGGGGAAGAAATTTTTTACTCAGAGAGTGGTGAGGCACTAGCAGAGGCTGCCCAGAGAGCTTTGGGTGCCCCATCCCTAAAGGTGCTCAAGGTTGGGTTTTATGGGGCCCTGGGCAGCCTGAGCTGGTGAGTGTCTGGAGGGAAAGGCAATTGCAGATAACCAGTTCCAAATTACTCAAAAAAGGGTAATGGTCACAATCCAGTTAAAGAAAGAAAGATCTGCTTACCCATCCCAAGGATCACAGCTTGCCAAACACTCCAAAAGGAGGGATCTCCTGGTAGAGATCCTTTCCTGGGGGCAGCCAGCCCTTAAATGAAGCTTAGGGATGGGTGGAACCTGGTTCCAGCCCTTCTGGTCGCACAGGTGAAAGCAATTCACCTGTGCTCTCAGGGCTGGCTGCGTCCCTTCACTGGGTGCTTAATCATTGGCTCAGGCCCTGACTTAGCAATTCCCATACAGTGGCAATAAGTCCACAGCAGGGGGTTGGACTGAGTGGGCTTTAAGGTCCCTTCCAACCCAACCATTCTGTGATTCTATGATTCTCTGATTGGATTTTATCCCTCCATGTTCCAGGTTGAAGCTGGAGCCTTTGTGTGCTTAAGGTCACATCCTGAAGGAGCTGACTGCTGCGGTGCCCTGTGCAGTGTGGTTCTGGAGGAACTGTGCATTATGCTTGTAGACAAACGCCCGTCTTCTTTGAGTTCTTCCAATTATGAGACATCCTGGATTAACCATTACCCTGTGCAGCACAGCTCTGCAGATTCTCTTTACAGGGGGCTGATGACATATCTCTCTCTGTTTCATATGCTCCTGTTCTGTGCTTTTTGGCATTGGCTAGGTCAGAACCAGAAGAGACCCGCCTGATCCCTGTGATCTGCTGCCCTTCTAATGCAGGATTATTTCCTCCAGTGCACTGTGAGCACGGTGACATGGGAGCATGGCTCGCCTGCAGCACTGGCTGTGCTCCTCGTAGGGAGGGGACACATGCAGCATCCTGCCTCCTCTTTTTGCTTGCAGCTGCCAGATCATGTCCAGAAAAGCAAATAAAAAAAAATATCCAGTCTTGAATGCAGCTGAAATGTTTCCTTGTTGGCATTTCTCTTTGTCAACAAATTGCTTATTGCCTGAGTGTTGGGTTGTGACTGCCATCCCAAAGAGGAGAGATCTGCCTCTGAGGAGGGGGGAAGCATGCTCGGGAGGATAACGTGTTTGAAGACGTGAGCTCCCCTCTGAGCAGGCTTTATGAACAATGAGTCTTTGTCCGATCTTAGTTTGAGGATGCAATATTGATGGTATGATAATGCAGAAAATGTTTTAACTCCTTGGGGAGGGAGCTGCTCTTCAGGTATTGTCCTGATCTTCCCTCATTACAGATGGTTTCTTCTGAAATGTTGCATTAACAGTGCTGTGTTGCAGCATGCCAATGTGTGAGGTGCTGGGGATCAGATCCTAGTAGGGTTCCCTCTGTTTTATTTTGGTGTACAGTTCAATTCCTGAAGTTTGCTTCTCATACTGGCACCTTATTTTCCATGCATCTTTCCTTCCTGGGCTCTGGGAGCCCAAGGCACAAATTCTGCTTCCAGGTACATCAATCTAACCATTCTCAAACTGAATTTTGCTCTGTCCTTTAGAGCATGTAGCTACCATACGGCGCAACAGCAGTGTTCCTGTTAGGCAGTATTTGGGCTGGCCATAAAGAATCTCACCCTTTGTACCCAGCGATAGAAACGGTCCATTTTGTGTCCTTGCTCAGTAAGTATCAGCATGTAAACACCTCACAGGGAAAACACTGTCAGCATCTGTGAGAGGGTCAAGCAGCTCCTTTTGCCAGCCTCTAGCAAACCTCCTTCAGAGAGGTATCAAATATTTGCAGAGCTCAACTCCTGAGTCCCCACTGAGCGCTCACTGCAGCCCAGAGCTTGGAGCTGTCGCAGACTTCAGCATTCCCTCTCAGAAGGCTGAGTGTCCTGGAGGAGTGACACTGCTGCACTTTGTCAATAGAATGACAATGAAACTTGAACTTTATTAAAGCTGAAACACTAATCAAGCCAATAAATCCCTTTGTCATTTTTTTTTTGGGGGGGGGGTGAGGGGGTGGTGGTATTTGCAATTAACATGCAAAATCTCATCAATTCCAGCAACTCCATAACTCACATTGCATAGTCTTATTACATACTGGCAGTGTGCACCATAAAGCCTCCAAAAGACTCCACTGTGGACCCAGTCACCGTGCTGCACCTGCTCTACCACCGCCTCTGCTGCTGGTATGGGATGAGAAGACCATGAAGAAGCGTGTCACTGCTGAGGATACATCTGCACACTGCATTGCTTTGAGGACTAAGGTGGCAGAGAGGAAAGGTACACCAGCTGAGCCTGAAAAAATACTTCAGCTCAAATCTTTTCCAGTGTCTTTCCCTAAAGTGGCAGTGCTGGGGGGTCATTGTATGGAATAGTTGCCTCTTGGCCTCAAACCACTTGAGAATGAGATTTTGTTGCCATTTTACTCATCTTTTGATCAGTGAGCTTCCCCATGTCTGAAAGAGCTGTACTCCCTCTGTGGCAGGACCCAAGGGAAGGTGTGCTGCTGGCGGACCACGTGTCCTCCATGGGGTTGATCTGATCCCCCTCAGAGCTAGCGGGCAGGCTCTCAGGGCTTTAATGGGGCAGGGTCAACGTTAGGTTTAATCTTTGGCTGGGATTTTATGGTGGAAGTGTTTTTTGCTACTGTTCTCAGTTCTCATGAAGTTATTTGATTTGGTCTTGGCATAATCAATAGGCCTTTGTATTGATATACACGCTCCTTGAAGCCTGTGGAGCAGAGCATGGGATGGATGTGCTTTTACTCCAGAATAGCACAAATCAGATAAATAGCTGTTGAATTAATTTGTGGTTGGTGTTTTCTGGGAACTGCAATTCAAATTTCCTCTTCCCTTTCCCATTACCATCCTTCCAAAAAAAAAAAAAAAAAAAAAAAAAAAAAAAAAAGAAAGAAAGAGACAGGGAGAGAGAGGTAAAACTGAAGAAATGGCAAACAAGTGCGAACCTCATGTCCTGGTCCCTGTGCTTTTCTAGGGGTTCAGTGAAAGAAAGGCTTTGGAATTTAAAAGAGGAAGGGGAGAACATGTGTTTTGGGTCTCTTTGTTTTGTTTTTCCCCCCAGTTCTGCCAAGATCATGAAAGAAAAAATTACCTGTTATGTGCTCACAGGCAGGGATGGCATTGGGATGGGTGACAGGGAGAGAGACATGGGGTTGGGGCATGGGATTCTGTGTTCCTGTGTGAGGCTGGGAGACAGCCTGGGGCTGGGGCAGCTCTGCCTGCAGTGATGCCATGGGGGCATCACCAATACTTCTGGGAGACGCAGAGCATGAGATTGTCTTTGGGAACTGTAACCCACATCTGCTCCCAGCCTGCTGGGATGAGGATCACTCTTTCTGAGCCTCGGCAGGTGACTTTCTACTTGTTTCTTCTGCAGGAATTTGATGTTTTCCAGACTACGTGTAGTTTTGGTGCCCTGGGGCTTTCTTGGCTTTCTCCTTCTCCCCCCTCTTCCAACTCCATGCAGAAAAGGGTTCTGTGAGCCCGGACCTGCAGAGCAACGCCAGTCACCAGTGTGACTACAGTGCTACAGCTCCTATGGGCTGAGCCTGTCTAAAACAGGGAACTGAAAACACCTTCACCCCAAATAACCACACTGGGGATTTGCATTTTTGGTGCACTCGGATGTCCAGGAGCAGCTGAGTGGTGTGACCTCATGGAGCAGCATTGTTTCAGCAGGTGCTGAAGTGGGCATGGAGATGGTGCACGGGCAGTATCCTGGTAGAACCCCATCGACAGCAAAAGCGGTCTGCGTGATCTGTTGGTTATAATGATTTTAATTCAGACCAACACGAGCCTGGTCCTCACTGCATGGAGCAGGGAGGGAGAGGAAAGACAAGGATCTGATGCTGTGTTTTTAGCCATGTGATTCTCAAGTTCTGCTGCAGGGTGGAGAATCACCTGTTGATAGCAATACTCGGGGTAAAGCTTTTTTTGAAATATTACCAGTAGGCTTTTGGCCAGCTAAACTAAAACAGAAAAACACCCACCCCTCTGTTCAGTGTTATCCTTCATGTTGGGTATCTCAGGTGCAATTTCATCCTTGATCTCACCCCAAAATTAGAAGGATAACAAGCACATCAAGAGTGAAGCGAACCAGCGTGATCTGGAGGGATCAGAGCACTGGGGTCTGTGACCTGCAAGAAACCAGGGCTGAAAGTAGATATTACTGTGTGCAAAGAGCGCTGAGGAGCAGGGATGAGGATGGGGAGAGGGGTGCAACAAGCAGTGCCTGCTAATGAGCTCATGCCCCGTGCTTGCGTGGTGCTCTGTGCAGGCAGTGACCATGCTTGATGGTTTCACACCGGCTGCTGCTCCAGAGGAAGTCCGTGCTGCCTCAGACAGCAGCCTGGGGAGGGATGATGCATGGCCAGCGTGAGAACAAATATCGTTGTGTCATCTCCTACCTCTTGCACTACCGGCATCTGAATGTTAATTTTTGCTTGGCTGCGAAATGCAGTGTTGCTCTCCACCGTCGGAGAAGCTGGTGAGGTGGTGTGAAAAATTATGCAGAATAAATGGTGCTAAGCAATGTGAATGTTCTTAATGCACATCTCTCTGTGATACCGGAGGTGCGGAGCAGGAGAGGATACAGAGCGGAGATCTCACATCCACTAGCGAGGTGTGCACTCAGTCCCTTACCTAGCGCTGACATATTTACAATAAGATACAGAACCAGCAGCAGCGAATGCTAGAGCTAAGTCATAATTAAACTGTTCCACATAGTTTAAATGAGACAAGCACATTTTTAAGGATGTTATTTAGTGGATTGTGTCATCATCTGACTACTGGAGAAAGCAAACAAGTGTGGCAAGTACTAAAAATGATGTGGAGGGAGAACAGAGAAGCTTCATGAATTACTCCTTGGCTCAGCCCTGGTGGGGGCTGGTCAGTTCCTCCAGCATTTGGCAAAGCCTTGGCAGGGTTGGGTGCCATGGGGACTGTTTAACATTGCTCCAGCTGGAATTTTGTAATGGATTATCCTCATCTTGGCCTGAGCCTTGTAGATCTGGATGTCCTGGGGTTCAACTCAAACAGAGCGCTTTGGACATGGGAGACCTTTGGCCTTATCTATTCTGGATTAGGTTTTGGTTTTTGCCTCTTCTCTAACCAATGGCAAAACAAAGTCACGTCCTCCCTGGAGATGTACAGATGTTTCAAGGGGAAAAATCACCTTATTTCAAATGAAGTTGTGGTGGATTGGTGGTGGAGCTGCCTCCAGATCTCGGTGACATGAGTAGATGTCAAGCTGGGGGATCTGGACTGTGCTGGGACTTGCCAGAGTGGGAGGCGCCTCCCTCTGTGACATGTTTTGCTCTTGAATTCAACCTCATGACAAAAACAAGGAGAGAAAATTCAGGTCCAGCAGTGCAAGCCATGCGCAAGACTCAAAATGGCTGAACAACTCGTGGCAGCCAGCTCCAAACCTTCCTGCCTCCTCCAGCAAGGAGGAGCCCAACCCTGTTGGTCACCACTCCTGTACCTCTGGGATGCTTACTGGAGCTGAACTGGGACATCCTCAGCATTTCACCACTTCTTGGGACAATAGCCTTGGCAGGGTCACGTTCATTACTTTGAGATCCTTGAAGTTCTGGGCTGGAGGAAAGATCTTCATAGTCATGTTGGTAGAAACCCGCAAAACCAGAGCCTGCGAGGTGTCCCCTGTTGGAAGGAGCTGAGGAGCAGAGCGCTGAGAACAGCATGCAGCTGGCAGCCCTGACGTGACAATGGTACCCTTGGTGCTGGGAGCATCGTCCTTGCCTGTGGAGACAAGAGGGAAAGAAGCGGTCGCTGCCTGCAGTGGGTTGGAGATGCCGGCTGGAGTTAAGTCTGGCTTGATGGCTCCTGACGGCAGCAGGAGGAAAGCCAGGGGGTGATTTAACTCTGCCCTGGCCATCGTTGTGGTGGCTTCTGTGTGCTTGTGAATGCACTGTGAGAGACACTCATGTCACAGCTCCCAGTGGGGCAACCTGCTGACCACAGGGGACTCCCTACACTGCAGCTTTGCTTCAGTATTTACATACACATTGACACGTGTTTAATGAGCTGAAGCTGAGGTGAGCAAGATTAAACCCCACCACAGGAATGTTGGCATGTCTTTTTTCTGGAGATGGTATGTGGGGCTGCAGAGCTCCTGTAGGAGACTGCATGGGTTCAGGTCCTCCTTTGCAACCCCAGCAAGGCTCATGGACTGGGAACAGCCCAGTCTGGCCATGGGAAATCATCCAAGGGTGAGGTGACCCCAGAGCCACCCTGAGTTAACATCTTGGGCAAAAACCTGGTACCGACTTGAGTCACTTAGTCTATTCTGCATGGAAAAACTTGATTTTTCCCAGGCATTACAACTGAGGAATGGGCACTGTCAGCTAAGCACTTGAAAAAACCATAATGGATATTTCAGTGGTGGTGTGGATTTATTTTCCACCTTTCTCTGACAGATGGTATGGAGGTGCTGAACTTGATGTCTGTCCAGAGGGGGAAAGAGGTGAGAGAATCATTCTGTTATTTCCAAAGGCAGGATATGTAAACAATATAAATATTTATTAAGAAACTTTGTTTATTCCAGGATTGCAACAAAGAAAGAGACTTAGACTGTGGTGTTTGTCCTCTCTGCAATGTCTTATTCCTCATTTGTGATTTCTGATTGCATATTTTATTTCCCTTTTGTGAAGACAGTGGTAACCAGAATAGCTTAAAAAAGGAAAGTGGCACTTACTCGATGGCTGGCCCAGTGGCAATATCATTTCTGCTTTTCGGATCCCCCCTCTGTGGTAAAGGCAGCAGCATCCCCCACCCGGGCTGACAGCAGCAGTTTTCTTGCCAGATTTCGCCCTACCACCCTTCCTTCCTTCCCCTCAGGAAAAAAGACAGCGAAGTTGTACCTTACAATGAGACCAGTAAACCTACCAGATCTCCACATAGGAGCAGCTTACTTTGTTCATTTCAGCTTGAAGTTGATTTCAAGCAACATCAGGAAGAAGAAAAGCCAACACAGACCCATTAGAGCAGAGCAGAAGGACTCGGGCAGCAGCTCCTGCACCTGGGTTAGTGGTGTCCCAACCTGACCACCTCTCTTGACCTACAGAGGTGTTTTCTCATTATTAAAGATGAAAAAGTGGTTAAGCATCCCAGACAGAAGACAAATGCCATGCATATCTCTGGTATAAATAGTCTGGCTGTGGGATCTTTTGCCCAAAATGCTGATGGGAGGGAGTTTTTACATTAATTCAACATGTCAGCTTTTCCACGAGCCATCTCTCCAAGCAGGGACCCCAGTGCGCTCAGCTCTGCCTCTGTCAGCAGCACTCTGCTGATGGAACTGATCAAGGGCTGCTCGTGGCTGGTCAGAGGACACGAAGGCTGGGAGCTGTGCTCCTCTGAAGGGTGTATCGGCCCCTTCTGTGGCCCAGGTTGTGGTCTGGCTTGATATTTTTGGAGACAGACGCATGCTTTACACACAGAGGCAGCTTCCACCTCTGCCTGGATTAGACCCCAATGAAAATACTGCTTCGTCTATGAAAGCTAGAAGGAAAAATACTGAGAAAGTGGAGAAGTGTGGCCTCTCAACCTCCTGGTGGCAAAACTTCACTTGATGGCTTTTCATCAACTACTGCTCAAGGCAACAGCAATCTCCTCCCTCCTTATCTATGTGAGCACCTGGACATGCCAGACTGCGTGCAGTGTTGTTGTGTGCAGCTCCTTTGTGCTTCACAATCTGCTCGTTGTGTCAAGGGCCAGTTAGAATCATTGAATCATTAAGGTTTGAAAAGACCTCTAAGATCATCTAGTCCAACCATCCACCTACCACCAACACTGCCACTAAACCATGTCTTTCAGTACCACATTTCTATGTTTCCTCAGCACCTCCAGGGACAGTGACTCCACCACTTCCCTGGGCGGCCTGTACCAGTGCCTGATCACTCTTTTGGAGAAGAAATGTTTCCTAATATCCAACCTGAACCTCCCCTGGCACAACCTGAGGCCATCACCTCTCATCCTACTGCTGTTACCTGAGAGAAGAGGCCGACCCCCCACCTCACCACAACCTCCTTTCATGGAGTTGTAGCGAGTGATAAGATCTTCCCTGAGCCTCCTCTTCTGAAAACTGAACAATCCCAGGTTTAGAAACTTTAGGACATAGATGAGAACTTATCCTGTACATTTTCAGGGTATTACCCCTGAGGATGCAGCAGCAGAGCTGAACACAGAGAGCTCTACATATAACATCAGCAGGTGGCTGCGTCCTCGCAGAGGCATGGTCTTTACTGTGTAAGGATCAGCACCCAGCCAAAATGAGTAAAAGTCATTCAGAAAGTCCCATTAGTGGGCAGCTTTCTTCTCCTTCCCCTTCTGGGTTTTGGCCAGCTGCGAGAAAGTGGAAGGAGTGGGGAGAAAGTGGGCAAACCAAGGGGAACACCACCGTGCCCAAGGCTTGCCTGCACTTTAAGGGGGTATTGAGAAAAGTGCGTGGAAAGTGGCACTCCTGAAAAAAGGAGTGGAAAGGCAGCTCTTGCCTCTTTGTAAAGCCCCTGATGGTTTTGATTGAGTCATTCTGGTTGGGGAGAATGTGTGGCAGCGAGCTGGGGTCGCCTGGCTTGTGCTGCCAGGCATCTTCTCCAGCTCATCCTTTCAACTTTCATAAGGGATGTGCATGTGCCTCCCCTTCCCCCCATATACGTTACACTTTCAGATCGGTTTTAAAAGTAACCTCTTTAATATTGAATTATTCCTGATCTCTATCGTCACTTCTAGCTGATTAGTTTAAGGACTGTGCTTTGTTTGTTTAATAACCCCTTGACACTAAACAAACAGTCTTGAAAAGGGAACAATTTGCAAAACAGAAAGAAAACAAATAACCTACAAGGGCACTCTCTTCAAAATAGAAAGACTGATTACATTAAAATACCAAAATAATTCCAGACATTAAAAGAAAGCATATAGATATTGGCTTATCTGTATGCAAGGAAGATTTAAAAATACCGCAAAGTTAAAGTTTTCATTAGCAATACAGTGAAATCTCTCAATTAGAATTCCTAGAGCATATTAAATGGTATTTAGTTTCTAACTTGATGCATCATTTTCTGTTAAATAATTGATCATGGTGCAGAGATTGTGTTT
Source organism: Pavo muticus (assembly GCA_016647715.1). NCBI lineage: Eukaryota > Metazoa > Chordata > Aves > Galliformes > Phasianidae > Pavo > Pavo muticus. Next base: position 592,731 of record JACDJE010000322.1, on the reverse strand, counting down.
GTGTAGTTTAAGAAAGCGATTAGACCAAAGAACATTTGGTAGGGAAGTTGCATCAATAAGTCCAGCACTGCTCCCACACACTGCAGAGGTGCTCCTTTATCAAGGCCAGTCACTGGTTTGGAACAATGAAAGCTGCTGTGGGTCATAAGGAGATCATCTTGAACACCATTAGTGGAGTCTGATGCCTTCAGAGACTCATACTGGCCAGGAATTAAGTATATGTTAGATAGAGAACTCCTCAGCCCAAAATCACACCGTTTAAGTGAAAGTAACAGAGATACTGATGGATGACCCAATGAGGAGCCCACAGGAATCCTGGCAAAGGCTGCGTGGGATGAGGTTAGCTTGGAAGGGAACAAAAGCACCAGGGATTTCACCAGACTCTTAGAATCATAGTATCATAGAATCATTAAAGTTGGCAAAGACCTCTAAGATCATCTAGTCCAACCCAACTGAACCCCCCCATCCCCACTAACCATGTCTCTCAGTGCCACATCTATATGTTGAGAACCTCCAGGAATGGTGACTCCACCACCTCCCTGGGCAGCCTGTGCCAATGCCTTACCACTCTTTCCGAGAAGAAATTTTTCTGTGTATCCAACCTGAGATATCCTCCTGTACTCTCTTGACCCATGCCTCATCCCCAATGCTGTTATTCCTCTACGTGACATTCTTTTACCCTCTACCCACCTGGTGGGAACAGTATTGGAACACAGTGCTGTTACACCTCTCTGTTACTGCAATGCAAACAATTCTCTCTTCAGATGTGTGTACCTAAACATGATTTAAAAAGCTGAATGCTTGTTTCAGTCTGTCAAATGTGTTTGGATGAGGAAGGCCTTAACCCTCCTTTGTGGCTCTGGCATGGCTGGAGCAGTTCTGTTGTGGCTGCATGGAAGGCCCTAGTGGAGTTCCCACTTGTCTGAGGTTAAAGCCAAGATTTTGTTTAAGCCTTTCAAGTGCACATGCCTCCTTGGAAACTTCAGTCCAAGGTGAGCAAAGCTTTCTTCTAGGTTGCACAAACACCACCCAGATCTTCAGGGCTTCACTGCACTTTATGAGGTATTTAGACAGATTGAATGGCACAACAAAAAGCCCATAATGTCTAACCATCAAGACTTTGGGTAACACTTCTTCCCGCCCCCTCCCCCCCAAGATTTTAATTTTGATTTGCTTATATTCTTTAATGAGATGCAATTACAGTTTCAATGTAATAGGTAGGAGGCTTTATATTTGTACTGCTTTGTAGTAAGGACATAATTACTGCATTTATGAATCAAATCCCTTTATGTATCATAAATACTTATTAAAACAGCCACTGGCAATTTTACCTCAACATGTTTCTTCACGAAGTAGGATTTATTGCCTATATAAAAATGCCAGTCTTTCATGGGTCTCTCTCCCTTACAATTGCTGGGCTTGCAGAATTCCCATGGCTGGTTTGGAGTGGTTCAGGAGGTGAGACATTTTATAATGCAATTAAATAGCAGTGTGTGTGCATATACAGCTCATGTGCCCTGAAGACACCTTCATGATTACTGTTTGTGCTCCAGTGATACCTCTAATCTGCCTTTTGTTCACTACTGTATGAGATGCCATCTTCATCTGAGCCAAGTTTAGGACCGACTTTGCTGTAGCCTCTCCTGTACCATTTCTGCTGTAGCACACACCATGCACTGAGCTGGGGCAGAATCAGCACAGAGCTGCACGAGTCTTTCAGCTCCCCAGTTTTCTGTATGAAGGTGGGTTTCGTGCAACTGGAGAAAGTCTCTCAATACATTTTTTTGAAAGGCAGGTCTTATTCTCCTGTCTCTTCTTCCTAACTTCGGAGGGGTTGAGTGTCCTCTCCATCTTTCAGGGGAGTACAAGGCTGACATGGGAGGCAGCACCTCACAGGGTAGAGATCTGGGGAAGATTTGACCATGGCAAGTCATTTGACACTTCAGAGGCTGCTGCCAGAAGCCAGGTTTGATCCATGGACTGTGGAAACAGTAGGAAAGGTTGCTTTGATTTATGAAGACAAAGGATCAGAATCCCAAGCAGTTTAAAAGCAGTTTGGCAAGGCAAAATCCCGCAAGATGTTGCCAAAAAACTTTGCACGAGATTAATCTGACTTCTCTCGCACCTTGGCTTAGCTAACAAACACCTTCAACACAAGTGCAGTAAATATCCTTCCTGGAAATATACTCCTGAGAAAGTACTTTACGAGAAGGCTTTGGTGAAACTAGGAAAGTTGGTTCTCAACAGGAGAACAAAGTAAGGTCAATAGAGAGTTAGTTTATAGATGGACAACAGTAACGAGCTTTGAAAAGAGAAGTATCAAGCTGGATGGATCTTAATGAAGACTCTTCTCAAAGGTAGGTCATGGGACAGTAACATTTTTTTTTAAATATTACTTCCTTAATGGCCCAAAAGACTTTATTTATCCACCTACCAGCACAAGAGCTTCTGGTACAACTCCCAAGAGAATGTGAGGATGAGTGCAAGCTCCTCCTGGTTTATGAATGGGGTTTGTACCTCAGACACATGCAATAGCAGAGGACAGTAGTTCTGGGGTGTCCCTTTCTGTCTCCCATCTATTCTTACTGAGTGCCCTTCATGCTACTTTGTCCTTCACAACAGAGCACATGCCATTTAGAAGAACTGTGTAGGTCCTAGAGTGCCTGCCTACCCTAATTTATCCAATGACTGTTATTCCTTTTTCATCAATAAGGAGTAATGACACAATGAGGCCCAGTAGGCGGATCATTAATTAGGAGAGTTTTCACTTTTCAATTAAAAAAGCAAAACAAATGCCTCCAGGATCCTTTTGCTGCAGTCCCAGGAGAAGGAGAGGCAATCACCCTGTACAGGGAGGGCTACCGGGGGCTTTCATTGAGCAAGGCAAGACACTGTCTCCAGGGCTGATTGATCGGCCCAGGAAGCTTGTTTCACCTGTTATCATTTATCTTCAAGACTAATCAGGGGCAATGAATAAAAAAGAAGAGAGCTAAGCTTGTTAGTAGGAGTAGGCTGATCAACAGATAATTACACAAAGTGAAGCTGTTATGGCAATAAACGTGTTTTAACAAGAAGTGACTTTGTGGTGTGGGAAGCACTGCAGAGTTTAAGCCTCACCACCCCCCAGGAGCGAGGGGGCTAAAGACAGGTTCACCACCTAGTGTGGGGATGCCTTGCAGGCAGCAACTAGGGGTTCTGGGCACTGCTTCACTGAGGTTGGGTGCTGTCGGTAGGTGGCTATTTCTCAAGTTCTCTAGACCAGGTGGGACTTCTGACTATGTCTTCTCTGTGATATCTCTGAGCCAGTGGATGCAGTGGGTGACCAAGTAGATGCAATGGGGACAAAACTGCCACCTGGGATCTGGCAGGAATGGAGCCAGTTCCCTGTGAGCCTCCTACATGCTGACATTTTGGGATAGCTTTGGACTTGGCAGTGGGGTGGTTGGCTGGAGAGGGGCACAGCAGTTCCCCAGCAGAGCTGGCTGCTCCCCTTCTCTCTCCACAGGGTGGCAATGCCTGCCTTCATCTGCACAGTCCATTCCATCACAGCCAGCAAGCTCCGTGGGGATGTGGAACAATCTGCCAGGCCTCTGAGATGCCATCGCACACATGAGCTTCTGGGATGTGTTTAACTGGGCCTTGTGGATGCATGCATGGCTCTAGTTTCAGATCCTCTCCTGGAGAAGCTGCCCAGGGATATATTAGCTACAATAAAAGCAGCTGAATCACCCTGGCTAGCCAAACAGCAAAACATGCAAAGGGAAGCACTGAGAAGGCAGGTGCTACAGAGAGGAGCAGCTCCAGGGGAGAATTGAAATGAGTTGTGCTGAAGCAGATGGGACTGTTTGTTTATTAAAAACACATACATAGATATGCCTGGGAGGATGCTGTGCCAAAGCACAAGCTCGCACCACTTCCACAGCTGAAGGTTAAGCTGTGACGTGGCCAAAAGCCTTGCTGAGCTGAGCAGCATCCCTCTGCTGTGCTGATGCAGGGGGGACAAAGTCTGGGGCTGAGCTCTGTGTCTGCCTCCTGTGAAGGGGTCCCCGAGGATGTCCCTCTGTGCTCCTGAGCACTTAGGATACACCAAGCCAGGGAGCAGCGATGGGCAGCAATGTTTAGGTGTGCTCAGAGCTGAGCAAGCTGCATGCATGATTGTTCTTGGGACTGAAGTCAGAATTTGACCCTCCTCTCTATTTCTCCAATAGTAGGTGAGCCCAGATACATGTCCTCTAACTATGTCATCTATCAGGACTTCTTAATGATGCTTTCCTCTCTGATTTCTGTTTAATTTGTTTCCCGCTTTCCTTCTGAAGATTACTCCCTTTTTACATCCCTCAGAATAAAGAGCGTGTAGTTAGTAGGGAAGAAAAGATTGCCATTGAAGAACTAAGAAAAGCACTGGATTAATTCTCTGCCTGCAGCCAAACTGAGAGTTCATCTCCTAATAGGCCATTTCAAAGCAGTTAGATTTACTCTTTTAGACTAACCATACTGTCTGAACAATATTTTATGCCTGTGCTAAAATATAATAGGCTGGAGAGACAACTCAGATGTCAAGAGTAGATAGCGCTGTCAAAGTAATTTGTCTTGGGTAATAGATAGACTGACATGACTTTGAAATATTCTGAGAAAGAAATCATGCCACATTTGAATGGCTTGTTTCCTTCCCTTTTATAAAGCCAAGACTGTATTATTTAAATCGTGTCTATCGCCAAGTCTTTATTTTCTGTGAAATACCCATTGATATTGCTGGTGATCAGGACATGGTGCAATGACAGTGTTTGATGTGAGAATTAGGTGTCACTGGTGCAGTGCTTACAGAGCATCCCCAGACCACCCATTGCAGCTTGATGGCTGCTCCTCCTTGCCTCTTCCTGGTGCAAAAATGTTGTTATAGCTTTCTAAAGCTTATATCTTCTTCCTCCCGTAGGTAGTCAGTGAGTAGGTGTATGCTGAAGGGATATGGAAATTAATTTTATGAATGATCTGTTATCTCATCTTGTCATTTGTTCTAAAAGTTCTGGTAGGAAGACTTACTTTTCTTTGTTAAGAAAGTACGTATGAGAACTTGGAAAAAATCAGAAAAGTCCAAAGAGAATTCACTGTCTTGTGTTAGATGATAAGAAGGAAGTTGGTAGGGTCTTATTTCATAGAATATAGAATAGGTAAGATTTGTAGTGCTTACTTACTCCATCCACTCCACTATGCTAGATAAAAGAGTGGGTCAGGAAGGAACCCGGCGCCTTTATGTTCCTGTTCGGTTCCATTTACACTATGAGGAGAGGAACTCTCCATAGGAAGGTAAATAACCAGCCTTTACATTTAGGGATGAGTGCACTGAAGGCTGGATGAGACTTGTCCTGCTGGGGATGGAGAGAGGGCTGGGAATAGAGTGTGAGTGCCATGCCGGGAGTCTCATGTGTTAGTGGCAGAACTGACACCGATGAGTAAAACATCCCTTTTCTACTGCTACTCTCCTGCCACTTGCAGTCATTCCTATTCAAGGCATGTTCTTATCAAATCTTGCGGGGAGCCCCTCGAGAATTTGCAGTTGATAACTAAAATAAACTCCTTTATGTTCTTAATGATAAAACAAAGTATTGAGTCATTTGAGCTGATTTTACCCAAGACATTTCCTGAATTATTGCTCTCTCGCAGCTGTCATGGGCTTGAAGCTTTCAAAAGCCCATTTTGTTTCTGTGCGTAGCTCAAAGGCTGGGGCTGTACCCCTGGGTTTGCTTTTGCAGCTCAAAGAGGACCGAGCGATGCAGCTCCTCAAAGTTAAACAAAAAATCCTCGCGGTTAATGAACTTGTCTAATTTTATGCAGAAAATGCTGCCATCTTTCCTTTTAAAACTGACACCAAATTCCAAGTTGATGCCAATAGGGATAATTTCAAAAACACCTCAGACGTGGATGCAAATCCCTTTCACTTTCAGCAAGACCTATGTGCTCCTGGATATTTTTCTGGGGAAGTTTTCAGTTGTCAGAGCCTTTCAGACAGCATCACACAAACCTACCTGGTTCCTCTTTAGGGCTGTGGCCAACCAGTGAAAATTGGTGCCTCTAACTCAGCTGAGCAAATCCCATTTACTGTAATTGCAGAGTACCCCAATAAGAAATTGATGTGTCTCTACTTTAAAGGTCTCCAAAATTGCTTTGTGATCATCCTATTCTATTTTTATGCATGAGGTTGGGTGTCTTTTTATATCTTCAGCAGTGAGCATCAAAATAAGAAGAAAACAACCCATGCACAGAAAGTCCAATAATGACCCCCAAATGATTAAATTCCTATGCAGATGAGTTGGTAGAAATGCTCTTGTCACTACTTCGAGATCAAGTTGGCCTAAATTATATGGCATAGATTATTGAATTTAGAATAATAATGGTGCACTGGATATAGTGGAGTGATGTTAAACCAGGGATGTGCAGCCTTTGCTGAGATCCAGTCAGGGTTCTTCATCTGATTTATGATGCAAAATTTAGGTCAGGTGGATTGATTCCTAATAGAGACATAAGGAATCAAAATTCCTAGAATGGCTTTATTTTGCACAGAAGTGTCAACAAGCTGTACTTCTCTATTTGTGCACCTGGTGTGTAATGATTCTCTTGCAAAAATCATAATCCATCAAGTCCTCCATTCAAGAATATCAATCAGTGCCAGGAACAAGACTATTTTAGCCAGGAGTTCTCAGTCATTTTGTTTTTCTGTTCATGAACACATAAGGCGCTGTGACATTTAAATCGTGCTTTGACATGTAATCATTAAATGTTTGAAAACGACTCATTCAGTTTTTGTTGCCTCATCCATTTGCTTACACTGGCTTCTTCTTTTGCCATTGTTTCAGTATCATTTTTTTAAAAGCATATGATACTCCTTACTACTGCTTTTAATAGCCGGAGGCAAAATTATCTCAATTTCCTGACAATTAATGTCCTTGTAGTATTAGCAAGCTAAAACTAATGAGAAGTTTATTCCTTCATTAATGAAAATGGAAACAAAAAAAACCCAGACCTTTCTTTTAACATACTGGTCTTGACATAACAAGCCAACTTCATGATGTCTTTCATAAAACTCGTGATACAGGCATGAATGTAAACTGATGGGAACTTCTCGCTAAGATTTATGTCCTACTTGTTTTTCTGTGTTACACATATCTTTCTTACAGAGTAAAAGTGAACTGATATGATCAGGACATTGTAATTCTCAGCCTTCTGACAATGTCCTTTGATGGGCATCTTTTCTTGATGGGGATTTTTTCTTTCTCCTCTTGATGAAGTATAAATTTCTAACCCCAGAGCCTGGTGGTGCAAGGTGCTGTGGAGGTACCACGGAGAAGTGGTGTCTCTCCTACAGACCATGACTAAGAGAACACGTTGTTTTTTATGTTGGTCACTGAGTTATAAAAAAATCACTTTTAAATAGCTGTAAGGTGGAGACCTCTCTGGCTCTGACAGAGTTGGCGGTGATCTTCGTATCTCTTCTTCCTTATGCATGGGTGAAAAAATTGATGCTGGCAGAAAGCTTGAAGATCTTTAACCTTTCTTTGCCTTTACAGAGAGCTGTATTGTTTGATGTACTGGATACAGGCACATCATCTCAATTTCCAATCTTGCTTTTAGTACAAGCAAGCTAAAATTAAGAATGACAAAGTCTTGGTGTCTTGCAGGATGGTTGTGTCCTTAACGTTTGCCCCTGCAACGTGCACAAATTAAACTGCTTAGCCCTTGCAGGCATGCCCAGAGCTCTCCCCTCCAGCACAGGGAGATACTACGTGCTCCCAGTCTTCTGTAGATCACCTGTTTCCCCTTTCTTGTAATTCTGGTGCGTAACTGAGAAAATTATCCCTCACTTCTTCCTGGTGCAGATTGCTGCAGCTGCTTGCAGTCAGTGGGGCTGTGCCAGATTGCACCAGCAGTGAGCCTGGCTGAGAGCCAGCACTTGGCACAAACTTGCTGAAAGCTGTGTACAAGCAAGGCTTCTTGCTATGTATGTTACTGCCCTTTTGTTTTGGATATAAATATGTCCCATACGTGCTAGCAAGCCTCTTGCTCACTATTTCAATGGAAAATCCTGTAAGACATCTGTCATGCTGTCTCCTGTCAAATCAGTTAAAGATGCATGTGTCATTCCACATAATAAACAGGTATGAAATTGTCTTTATGCAGTGTGCCAGCCCTTGTCACCACGAAAGGAAATGAGGGAAGCTTAAAAAAAAACCCAAATCACCCTGAAAGCTGGTGCTCTGACTGAGAGCAAAGAGACTTACAAGCAGAAAGTTTGTGAGAACTAAGTAATGAACAAGCTATGATGGGTGTAAAAAAGCTCCTGGCTTGTCTGCCTTCCTATGCTATCTGCAGGCAAAGCCGATGGCACAGCAACCCTGGTCCTGGCCAGACCTATCACATACCCTGTTATTACCAAGGGTGACTGCTAATTTTTACTGATTTTTTTGTTGGGTGACTTTGGGTGACTCGGTCCTATTGAGGGACCTGCAAGCACATTCCTGCCCAAGGGACCCAGAATATATTAGAATCATAGAACCATTAAGGTTGGAAATGACTACTAAAATCATCCAGCCCAACCTCAACCTACCCCTACCATGCCCACTAACCATGACCCTCAGTGCCACATCTCCACAGTTCTTGAACACCTCCAGGGACAGTGACTCCATCACTCCCTGGGCAGCCTGTGTAAATGCATCACCACTCTTTCTGAGAAGATATTTTTCCAAATATTCAGCCTGAATCTATCTATCTAATCTAATCTATCTATCTTACAATCCTAGGGGCACTGCAGGCCAGCATCAGCTTGGGAACACCTGAACAAAAACAAGCTATGTCTGAGCTCCCAATTTCATAGGCATGCTGTCAAATTCATTAAACTCTTACAAAACTCTGCACCTGAACCAGTGATGACGAAACTGCTCAGCGTGCTCCAGGCCCGCTGGTGATTAGCAAAGTGCTGCTGGTCACCTCATGCCACACGCAAATCAAACCTGTGAGACAGGCTTTTAGGCAGAGATGCTGAAAGCAGAAGTGCTGCTGTAAATCAGAGCGTGACTTGTTCTGGAGAACACTTCTAAACAGTGTCATGGGAAAATGCCTGTTTAAAAACATTATATTCACATCATTGAGGACTGAAGTATCATAGGGAAGGATGAGAAGTATTTTACTCTGGGCTTCAGTGAATGATGGTTTTAGGAAATTGTTACAACTCGTTGCATTTATGTAGTGGATCGGGCATGAGGAACTGGTCTCGCAGAAACAGTAGGCATTGATTTATTGGTATGGCTGGCAAAAAGGCTTCTGGGCCAGGACTACAGACTCTGCCATCCTCTCTTCCTGGAGGCATGCGGAGATGTATCCCAATGCAGCAAGCACAGCTGAGGGAATGGGAAGCACCCCCTTCATGTTGGCTGACGTGCTCACAGGAGCCAAGCCCTGGTGCTGGGGCCCACTCTGAGCTTTGCAGACTGCTTCAGATACACCTTTGGCAGAGCCAGGTGGTGGTAACATCCCACTCTGCTGCAGCTTCCTGTTAATTTTACTACAGGATCACTCTACCAGGAGGTATTACAGCCAACCAAGGCATCGTGCACATCAAACTTACTTATACTAGGCAGGGTGAACCCCATCTAATCTGTGTGGGTTGGTGAAGTTTACATGATATATTCACTTTGACACACTGTGCTAATAATCCATGCAGCTTGCAGTGCAGGAGGCTGGGGAGCTGGCTGTCGAAACAGCACCATTTCCATTGAGGAAAGCTGTGGGGTCTGAAAGCCCAGAATGGTACCCATCAGGTACATGGTGTAACCTGCTAACAGGTGCTCCTCTGCAGGCAGAAATAGATGTCATGGAAGGGGAGGACATGGGAGTCAGCATCTAACTGAGGCCCAGGCAGGCCAGAGCCCAAGCCCTGTCATGGTCCAAGTGCCTGGTGGCTGCTGTGGACCTAGCTTCTGTCTGATCTAGGCCCCACCAGCATTGAAAGCTGGCTGCTCCTGTGTCTCTCTGGTGGCATGCCAGATGTGAGCATCTCCTCTGGTGGATCCCTGCTGTCTTTCCAGCTTTCATAGAACCACAGAATGGCATGGGTTAGAAGGGACCTTAAAGATCACAGCTCTATCCTGGCCCCCCTTCTCCACTCCCTCTACATTTACTCAGATTTTTTCATCCGCAAGCTTCAACTCGGTCCATGCTGATGACTCAAGTACTGACTTCAAGCTCCCAGATCACAGTCCTGGCTTTCCTTTGTGACATATCCTTGTGGATGTCTGGCCACCACCCCCAAGCCCTCTGCCTCCAAGCTAGGCTTCCATCCTTAGCACAGGGATATTGGATCCACCAGCAGTAGGTCTATGGAGAGAAGGGGGATTGAAAAAGGTACCAGAGAGATAAACACAGAATCACAGAATCATAGAATGGCTTAGGTTAGAGGGGGCCATAAAGCCCACCAGTCCCAACTCCCTGCTGTGGGCTGGTTGCCACCCACCAGCTCAGGCTGACCAAGACCCCATCCAAACTGGCCTTGAGCATCTCCAGGGATGGTGCACCCACAGCTCTCTGGGCAGCTGTGCCAGTGCCTCACCTCTGAGTAAAGAATCTCTTCCTAATGTCTACCCTAATTCTTCCCTCGTTTAGTGTAAGGCCATTCCCCCTTGTCCTATCACTATCAGACCATGTAAAAAGTCTATCTCTCTTTTCTTTGTAAGCTCCATTCTTTGTAAATACTTGGCACTTGCTTAAGACTATTTTAGTTTTGTGCAGACAGAAGAACTGCTAGGACAGGATAATTAGCTAATTAGCTAAACATAATGCCTAAGTCTTTTGTTTTCATCTTTATGCCAACTTCATTTTTAAACTCCCTCCCCTCCAGCCAAAAATACAGCTGTTTCTTAAAATTTTGTGATTAATCTTGGTCTTCATTGTAATCAAGAACAAAAAGTCCCCTTCGTTACACTGATGCCAGGGTTTCTGCTAAGAGGATTTGGATGATATATTTATTTTTTGCATCGCACATTAAATAGAGAATAGCTTTTTATCTTAAAAAGCATTTTGGGGAAAAAGAATCTTATTTAAATTATTACTTCTTTAGATGCACTGTATACAAATCCTTTTGTGGAAATACTGTCAAAATCATCCTAGATTAAAAAAAAACAGAATCTGGAGAGAAATTGAATGAAATTTCAAATTTTGCATAAAAATAAGGAGTTGCTCTCACTGAATGCTTTTACACTGAACACAAAGCAAGTCTGAAATTCAGCACAAACCGAAGTTTTCACTCCTGTTTGTTTTGACTTTCCTTCCGGTGATTTATTACCTTGGCACCTTGCTGCACTGCCTGAGCAGCCTTTCATTACTCTGCTCTTTTCTTTCGGACATGATGAAACTTTCTGGCTCCTCGATGCCGCCCCGGCAAGGATGTGCAAGGAGCAAGCACACATCCCCATGTAAGCGCTGTTGCCAAACACCCACCTCCACCGCCGGCCTGAGCTCTCCTGCAAATGTGGTACGTGCCTTGGAGGATGGGAGATGGCTGCACAAACCCAGGGAAAAATAAAATGAAAGGCCATTAATTAAATAAATTAATCAATTAAAAGCCAAACCCATGCCCCAAAACTTTCCTGCTGCTTGCATGCGATTTTATTTTTCTTTAAATTTCTGCTGAAGGGTGGGAGAGGCTGGGGGGGGGGCCGGGGTGCGACAAGCCCTCCTGGGAAATGGAAGGTCACGGCAGAGCCCCAGGGAGCCAACTGGCTTCATCATGTGTGTGTTTTGTATACACCCAAGCCTTTGCTTTCCATGTTTGTTTTGTGCCTCTCGCCAAGGCACTGCAAATTCAGAGCAACGAGTCCAGTGCATTTACTCATTGGTAGTGGTGTTTTGAAATACTCAGCCCTGTGATTTTTCTTCAAGCCAGCTTCACGATGGTTGTTTTGTCCCAGCTTCTCAGCTGGGAGCTGCTGGTGTCGGCACTGAGACAATAAGCATGAGAGCAGAGCTGCTTGTGCAGTTGGAGTAGAGGAGAAACAAATAGCTGGGATGCTCCCACAAGAACAGCATCAGCTAAATGTCAGTCACCCCACCCATGAAAATGTAGAGCCATACCTTCAGGTGTGTTTGTATACACACACAGCATCTGAATTGATCTTCATGAGATCTTCTGCAGGCCATCCCTGGCTTTATAACCTGGCAGTAGTATAGGTCGCAAAATTCATGGCCTTTCACAGGTCTTGCTTGTGATAGCCTGGTTTTGCCCATGGCTCAGCACACTCAATTCTCCTATTAATGAGGCTTTAATTAGGCAGAGCTAGTTGGGAAATGTTTTTTTTCACTCCATCAAAGACACTGAGTTCTTGACCACTGCCCTACTCTGCAATTGCATGAACAAGGTCACAAAGGTGGCTCAGTTGCCATTTTTGGGGGTGTTTTTAAATTTTTTTGTTAAAACCCCACCTCAGATATCACAAAATGCCCACCACCATGCTGCCCAGCCACATCCCATGGCAGAGCCTTCACAAGGCAGAGGTGGCTGCCAGGGAAGGGGCTGCAGCAAAACCCTGTTGTGGGTCAGCTCCTCTGTCAGGTCACCTCGCTGTGCTGAGACAATGTCTATGAGGGGGGCTACAGCAAGAAGCCTGGAAGCATGAGTTTAGCTGACCTCAAAGGTTCAGAAATTAAGAATAAATAAATAAAGATTTAAATTCTTCAAGAAGAAAATTTTCCCATATGTGTTTTCTAGAGGCAAGATGGCATCTAATATGATTTTTGAACACTTTATTTTGCCAATACAAATTTTCATTTCTACTCATAAGCCAACACTCAAATATGTAAATTGCAGGGTAGGAATTAAATGAGTATTTTGAATTTCAAAGCCATGTATTGGCTATTGCATCTTCTATCAGTAACATCTTGTTGGCTATGATCCAGATAATCCAACCCTCACACAGGCAATGCTTTTATAGCTCGTGCACCGCACATGCAGTGATTCAGTCAAAACTTTCTTGCCCAGCTCCTTACTGAAATTACTTGAGTGTATGTGACTTCTGAAGATATTTAAAGCTAAGCACGAAACCAACAGATTCCAAAGCTTCTACTGTTTCCAATGAAATCGATAGCATTGTTCATCTATCTGGAAATGCACAGAGGAGAGCAAGAAATATGGCCAAGAGCATGGAAGGGTTGCCATATGCTGAGTGCTAAACAGACCGGAACTTCTCCTCCTGGGAAAGTAATGGCTCTGAGGGTGATGATGTAAAAGCAGAAATACCTAGAAGAGGATGGACAGAGTGACTGGGGAAGGGTTTTTTCATGGTGTTGAATACAAGAACAAAGGCCACCACCAGTGCGTGTTTTGAACAGCAGGCTCAAGTAAACACAAGGAAAGTCTTCCTCTCCTGACACCTGATTGTGCCATGCCCCGTCTGCCTCCATGGAAACCTTTGTGTCTCAAGTGGTCAGCCAAGTCCTGTTACGCTGTTCTCAAGAGTAGAAAGATCTGCTCCCTCTGTAATAGGATGGATATTGGGTTGGCAAGAACAGGCCACATAACACTCTGAAGTATTTAATCCAGGTAAAACTTAATCTTCTCTTCATACCGCTGACTAATTTGCCAGCCCCAGAGGAAGCTGGGCAGCTCCAGTTTGCCATACAGCAGCAGCACCTGGTGCTTTTCACAGTGTCACTTGCCAGTCTGGAACAATCAGTCAACTACTTAATAAGCAAAACACTTGAAACCTTTTGTGGTATTTTTCTTTTTTAATATGAAGAGGTGACACACATGTCTAAGCAGCACTGACTCGCCTCATACTACTTTATATGAATGCGTATAAACACCTGCGACCTGCCATCCCTTCATTTGTCAGTGGGGAGCAATCATTCAGCCACTTAACAATTGCCAGGAGAGAAGCTCCGAGGCTTTCAAACTGGAAATTAAAGAGCAGCACTTCGGTGAGTGATTGCAGTGCCCTGACGAAGCATCCTGGAGTCTTGAAAATAGCCATGCTTTCTGTATACATTTATGAACAGTTTACAGCTGATTTCTTACTCTCATTTCTAAGGAGGCTGGGAAAATCCTGTAATTAATGGTCATTAGGGATTTAGAAGACAAATGAGTTATTCATTAGCTCGATGTCCAAACTAATGAGCAATAAATGCTTATGAAAGACATGATTTATTTAGTATTTAGAATCTGTGTCATTATGTGATACCTGATGAAGATGCCAAGAAATTGAGATGACCTATGCCCCAGAGCCACAAGAGACAGCCATGTGCTTCTCAGGAGCACATGGGTGCCAAGTCTGGGGGACTCCTGGAAGTCAGCAGCCCTTGCATGACTAATGAGGGTCAGCCCAGCCAGCCAAGACCAAGCTGCCTCCCAGTGTTGTATGCCTTCCTAGTGCCTGGGTGCAGGATAATCATTCCTGGCTATTTGGGAGAGCCTGTCCAGGGCATTCAGTATGCACAGGGCACGGTCCTAGGCTGCATGTTGTTGTCCCACAGCTATTTGTGGACTTCCCATTGATACTACCCAGATGAACTGTCCAACTGCAGCAGAAGAGCCCAACTATGCTGTTGCCCTATAACCATTTGTTCCGATCTGTGATCATTCAGGGTTTTTCATTCACCTCACCCCTTCTTCCCTCAGACAGGGCTGGAGTTATAATAGTCAAAAACAAAGCCAGCATGTCAGAATGTCAAAAGCAATGAAAACTGCAGGAGAGTAAATTATTCCTTGTCCCAAGAAAAATCTTAATCTGCACCCTACTTAAGCAAGCCAGGAGGGACAAAGTGAGTGGCAGCTGTAGGGATCCCCACACATGGCTCCATGTACAGTGGGTTGGAGTAGGTCTTGAGTGACCAAATAAAAGACAGTGGTGTCTGGTGTGGCAAGAGTATCTGTCCCGTGACACCTCCATTGCCATCTTTCAAAGTCATGAAAAGCTGACCTTTAATTGAGACATTCTTAAAAGATAGATATCACTGAGATGTGCTAAAGCAGACAATAAGAAATCTGTAAAGTAATTCAAAATAAAAGGATCTCTTCAGATGTGTGATTTTTTGGCACAGGATTCCTGTGAGCCACAAGTAATTAATGCAGAGAACAAGGTAAGCTCATTTTGCTCCTGAACCAGCTCCACCACATCCCTGCCCGGAATGAGGAGAGCAAGCACAACATCCCAAGGTGGAGGGAAGAAGGTAAGAGAGCACGTTGCTGTGGCCCTGCAGTTCTCGCGTGCCTGTGGCTCTTTATTTGAGATGCTGGAAGCTATTGCCAGTGGTGCAAGGCAGGCTCTTGATGTCTTCCATGTCTTCACAACACTCACTCCACCTTGCCTTCCTTTGGTGGGGCACAGGGTTGCTTCTTCAAACTTGGGAGACTTGAGGGGGATCCTTGAAGGGACCACAGGTTCTTCTCACTTGACCATGTCAAAGCTCAGCCTCCAGAGGGCTTTGGGTTGACCATTCCCATCTCAGAGCTGCTGAATTAATCTTGTCCATCTTGGCAGAGTGCTGTGGTTCTCAATCAGGAGCAAGCAAAATGGTGCTTGAATAAGACAAGTGGTTTTGTGAAACATTGGCACAGGCTGATTTATACTGTTAAGAAAGACATTTATTGTTTTCTTGCATAAGCAGCAGCAGCAAAGGTAATGCATTCTCCCTTGCTGTTTTGAAGGAGGTTGTAGCCCTTTTTAATGTGTGACCTTCAAGCGCTACAGAAAACTTACGAATGAAAAGCTCCTGTGAGTAATCCCATTTGTAGTCACTGTAGTTGCATTCAGCAGAGGTTTGGTATAAATCTCTTACCTTAGAATAGCAGGTGATAAAGTAAGGATGTTTTCTTTATTTTTAATAAATGGATTATTTGGCATTCAGAAATCTTCACTTAAGCCTCAGGCTCTGAATTATGCTATTGAAAAAAACATTTTTAACTTAATTGAAGAGTGGTTCTTAAAGACTGTAGCTCTGGCCATGGTGGGCCCTTCTGTCACAAAGCCAGCCCTGGGTGATGCTGTGTACCTGTGGGGTTACGTGGGTGTGCAAAACCCGGAATGCAGCGTGGGCTGGATTGCCTGAGTCCTTTGCAAACACTTCTGATTAACTCAAGGATGAATGAGAAAATGGGGTGTGGGGGTCATTTTTCTTGTCTTCTTGTTTCCTTAGTGAAAGTCTCTTTCTTGGCAGCTTGTAGAAGTTCATAAAATGCAAGTGACAGAAGAGAGTTTTTTTGGCAGGGCCAGAAGCTGCTCGGTCGTGACAAGCATCTGCCAAGGGCACCCAGAGCGGAGCACGAGTGGGCATTTGGCCCCACCAACCCCTGAGGCTTCTATTAGGTCAACCTTGGCAACTAAAGAGGTACTTGGGTTTCTTGGAGTTTAATTTTATCTTTGCCTTCCAGAATGTTGGTTTCAGATGGGACAAGAACGTGAGCTGGACTCTTGCTTTTTCATTAATTTTATTGTATGGGTGTGGGTGAGATACCAAAAAGAAAGTGTGAGGCATTGAAAGCAAAGTTGGCTTGCTCATTCTGCAGAATGAGTGCAGAAATTATATTTTCCCTGTAGCAAACAGACTTGATTTTGAACATCTGCACAGACAAAGCAGCTGGGGGCAGACAAATAGATCCTGGCAGGGGAATGGGTCTCTGTGGTAAGTTCAGCTGAAAACTGCTACTTCTTTGACTGAGCTATGAGCCTTGAAGAGCTGCAATTTGTTCACACAATGGGCATGATGTGCATGGGTATATATGTGTTGGCAGGAGAGTCTGCCCCATGTCCACAGTGGGGCTGATAGAGGCCATGACCTATCGCTCACAGAGTTCCCTAAACCTCTGCTCTTAAAGGGATGCAGCAAATGCATCTTCCTTCCCTCATGAAGACATCAGGCTTCAATTGTAAGGAAATAACTTATTCTCTTTAGACCACATATCAAAATATTCTCATCTGTCTCTTTACCTGTTGTAAGGATATGCGTCATCTCTCACCTGAGCCTTACAAAACCAGCTCTTCCTGTTGCCTGCTCATAAAATGCATGCTGAGGAGCAAATCCCCAGCCCTTTGCAAACAGTGGGAGCGCTGGAAGCATTCGAGCCATGAAGCAACTTCTCAGTGTCAAGGCTGTCTCATCTGTGGTCAGTATTTAAGATACAGAGAACTTGGTGGGATGATTTTAAAGATGTTCTTGGGGGCTCTGGAGCTCGAAGAATGAAACACATTTCTGCAAAGCAGCTGAGAGTGAGATCACAGAATCATAGAATCAAAGAATCACAGAATGGATTGAGGAGGAAGGGACCTTAAAGACCATATAGTTCCAACCCTCATGAAATGGGTACTGCCAGTTGCTTGGGCCAGAGCTGAGTTTGGATTCCTTGAATACTTGGTCTAGTTTGATGGTTAAGAGATAGGAGGACAGAACACGGGCCAAGACATTCTCAGGTTACTGCTCTGTGATGGGCAAGCCATGTGGGACAGAGCATTGTTTCGATCTATTCTTAAAAAACAACCACCAAGCCAGCAATGCAACGGCTCACCCCAAACCAAACTCCCAAGCTGGTGTCCATCAGCAGTGGCCAAGCCACCATGCTCACCAGCAGCACCCTCTCTCCTATGAGCATCTCTGAGCATTTTCCTTTTGTAATTAGAGGCAGGCAAACAATTTTTATGGCTTTTCTGTTTGGCATCATTCTATTTGGGATGGGCTTTTTTTTCTTTTGTTTTACAAAAGGGGAAAAAAAGTAATATGAAGTATTTGAAATGTTTTCGGAATATTTCTTGTGATTAAAATCACGTTGCAACTGGGATTGTTTCACCTGCCCTGCAAGAGCTTGGTCAGCTTGGAAATGAGAAGAATTGCTCTGAAGTGCAAAGTCATCCCATGGGAAGTGAGAACAGAAAATTTCCAAAGGAAAATGCTTGAACCAGTTCAACATGTTTTTTTCTTGTGAAGTGGCTGAAAGCACTTGTCATATTTGACGCTGTTGCTTTTTTTGAACTTGCCTCTCCCCCTTCCCTTCCTAAAATTGCATCTCTCCGTGAACTTTTACTGGAAATTTAGAGATTTTCTGCTCATAATCAGACATCACGCTATAACAGAGGAAGCGTAACATTTCTTTGCCCATTTCTGGTATTTGCCATGAGAAGCGCACAATAAAAGGAAGCCCCTTTTAAAATACTTTAAATTATTCCAGGATTGAGATGCTCTGGCAAGGACAATGCTTCACTGCATTGAAATCTTTTAGTAGTTAAACAAGTTTTAATATTTATATAGTTGGAGATACAGACCCCTCTGTACAAATATTTGGAATTTCAATTGTAAAAAAAAAAATATTTTTTCCTGAAGCTGCCATTACTGCCAGCATTTCCACCCTGCCAACAAACAAACAAGCATTGTCCCTCTAGACAAGGACAATAAGGGTGCCTCAAACGTTTTCTATTAAAACTTTCAATCAAAGTAGATTTCAAAGTTGCAGAGGGTCTTTTATTTATGGAAAATTCAATTCAAGAAGAAAAAACACATTTTTAGTGGTTTAGAAAAGTGACAGCAATTTGAAAAGCGATCTTTTAAGTTAAAAAAGTGGTCACTTTTTAATAACCAGCAGTTAACAGAACCATTGAAAAATATCCAAGAGAAGAGCTGTGTTTCAAATCCTGCCAAGGCAGATGCAGCTTCAAGGCTTTGCCTTTATTTCCTGGAGTTTTTTTTCCCACCTGCTCTGTTTGTTTCTGATAGAAATCACATCCAAGGGCTTTGCCCAGCCTGAAGGAAGTTTCTGGAGGAAAGTCTGGAGATGCTGTTAACAAACCCTTTTCTAACCACGAGCAGTGCTTTCAGAGGATAAGCAGATGTCAAGTTCCCTCTCTATTAACATCCTGGTAGTAGGCACAGTGCCACTCATATCACACACAGACAGAGATGGTAGCAAAGCAGGGGCCAGGGCTTCACTCTCATTCAGGGTAAAACAGCCCAGCTTCTGCCAGTGGGATCAGTGCAGTGTTTGGGGCAATCAGTACACGTGAGGATCTTACGTCACAGCTGCAATGGGGCCAGGAGGCTGCCACCACAGAGTACATGATGTCTTTGGAAGAAACCAGGGATTTGGATATTTATTTGGATTTGGTTGCATGGATTTGGACACAGGCTCTTTGTAGGCAGTGCCAAGGCTCATTGCTTTCAGTGGTGCTGGACCAGGGTCCTGGGGCATCCCATTTTGTACAGTAGGACGTCTTGGAGCAGCAGCATTTGCAGTCTGTAGTGGAGATTCACAATCTTCCCTTTATTCGTGCAGTCAAACCAGAAGCAAGCTCGTGTTTGACCAAAAATTTTGGCAAAATATTCAAGGTCAGGGGAAAATGTAACTAAAAAACAAAAAAGACTACTTAAATCCTGCAGAAGGAAGAAGAGCTAGTCAATATTAATCAATGGGTAGATGTTAATTAATGTCTTGTTTCCCTAGCCAAACACCATCAAGCTGGCAAACCACTTTTAACCTCACTTCCAGGTAAATTATGTTTAGTTGCCCTTTTGTCCAACGCACTTTGTATACAAATGAGCAGAGACTCCCGGTGGGCTCCACTGAAAGGTTAGCAGCCACACACAGCATTCAGGATGAACGTTAGAAATCTTCTCAATACAAATGAGCATTTCAGCCATGAATGCTTGGATGTGATTAATAGGGACAAATTTTCCTTGGATGAGAGTCTGGAAGGTACAGTGGCAGGAGTGGTTGTTAATCATGGTGCCAAGGTGTCTGCAGTTAAGTATTGTGTACTCCGGCATCGTAACTATTGTTATGACATCAAAATGTGCCTCTGGGATGGATGGTGCGTAATCCGTGTTATGTTTAAAGATAAGCATGAGAGAGTGGGAGTGTAATGAGAGACCAGTCCCTCATTTACAATCTTTTCAGACTGTGGATTGTCAAAATATCTCAGAACGAGTTTGGCAGATTTGTCACTTCCCCTTCCCGATGCGCTACTCTTATTTAATTATTAACGCAGGGGGCTCAGGATTGTCTCAGCAGGAGGGAAGAAAAGTCTCTGTTGGAAATGATGGTAGTAGACTTGAAAAATCTCCAGAGCGTAGTCGTCATGTAAGGCCTTTTAAGGTTGTACCAGAGGATAAAATGTCATGAAGAGCTAACTGTGATCACACCTGATCCGAAGTCTGTTCAAGCTGATAAAGTATTTCTATTTCTTCAGTTAGCTTTGGGCCAGTTCTCAAGAGTTGTGATGAAAAGAAGTAAGCACAGAGGGACAGGAGCCATGCCAGCCAGCCAACATTATATGAATCACTCCTCTTGCCTAGCACCACCCTACTAATTGCAGGTTTGGCCGGCTAATGAGCCTTCATTCTCTTTTCCATCTTGGCTCACATGGGTTTTACGCCTTCTAGACGTGGTGGTCACCCACCACTTGCTGTGTAACTCCCTGGGTTTGTGCTGGCAGTGCTGCTCAGGCCGTGATTTTTAATGACATTTTGATGCTATCAGGAGCAGCAATACCTGGATTCACACCAGCTGAAGAGCACGTCTTACTGCAGATAGGGAACAGAAAAGGTTTGCCAGCAGAAGACACATCCGCATTCACAAGTGCCAGCAAACTCTTGTTAGTGCAGACAAAACCTTGGGAGAGGTTCCCTCCCTGGATGACATTTTTGGCAGTTTTCTGCATATTTTCCCCTTCTGCAATGAACATGGCTTTGAAAATTTTTTTTTTTTGGCTGCTGGCTGTCTTAAACAGAAATCTCTCTAACTAGGATTAAGACGCTTTAAAAAAACCTAACATCACATCTGTGAAACATCTTTTTCTTTAATTCAGGAAGCAAAGTTACTGAAGTAATTAAGTACCCCGCTTAGTTCTTCTAAGCTATTTCTGCACGTTTTCCTTTTTGTCTTAGTCCCAGTAGAATCTGTGCTGGATTCTAACAAGTAAGACAGAATGAGCTCGTTATATTTGTTTCTGAATTGGGCAATTGATTGTTAGAAAAAATAGTTTATGCTTCCAAGGATAATAGAGATGCATCTGTGGCATTTAGCAGCAGCAGATACATACATCTCATGCTCAGTAGCGGTGGCATTCGAGCAGTAATGGAGGAGGAGCAGACCTCAGGGGAGATTCCACAAAATGGTAGATTTATTCCCTGTAATTAGTCTTCTCACTTGCCAGCTTTTTTTCCACTGGTGTGGCAAGGAGAAAAACCTCAGGAGAGCACTGTGAAATTTCCTGCTCTTCCCTTAATTTCAAAACAATATCCCCATTGTGTTTACATCTGCCCTTGGTAAAATATATTGCTGGTTTTCCAGTATTCTCTGCCAGTCTGTTAATAATCCCCCTCCTCGTGTTTTCCCAATAACAGATGGTCACCATCAGCAGTGTTTCTAGAAAGTAACTGGGATGGTGGGAAGTCCTAACTGACAGCGTGGGTATCGGGTCACCAGGATGAAACTGGAGTCATTGACATAGATAAACACTGGGCCAGGCGGGTTTTGGCTACTTTTGCTTTCCTCACTGTTGAGACAACCTCTGCACTGCTGGGAGATTGACTTAAATGATATGCAAACTTGGTGAAAT